>LBNU01010977.1:0-10278 GCA_014162995.1 Artemisia annua | reverse complement strand
AACTATCAGATTCGTCTGAACGCACAGACCCAAAAAAAAGTTTTGATTTTAGAAAAAATACTTCTACACTTTTTATCGCGAATCCTTTTCGTGGAGTCTAAGATAACCTAAAACTAAACTTTCCAGAAAGGACTAACCTTAATAACCTTTTTCACGCCCATCAAATCACTATCAAACTTTAACCCCAAATTCTGTCACCGGTTTAACAGCCTTTGACACCTTATCTTGTAAAAATCAAAAGACTAACTTCCCGACCCTCAGAAATCAGTCGTGGTCAGATTTTGGAAGCTCATCTCTGAACTATAATTAGAGTCAAAATTCGTGATCTAACTTCATCTCCACCTATTAAGATATCATCGTATCTTTACAGCCCTAATATTCTGTCCAAACCCTAACTTGAAAACTAACGCGTTTTATGCCAATTCTCTTACCTAATCATCCTTCACATAATATCAATTAATGATATCAACTATGTTTCACATCATAATATACAGACTAACTCCCATCATAATTTATATCACAAGAACCTATAATAATACTAATTAAATTAAATGAAAACTAGTTCAAAAGTATACCTTGAAACTTGATTTTTAGCTTCAAAAGCCAAAACCTTAATTTTTTTTCTTCCTTCTTCTCTCCTTGGCCGATCGTTATTCTCCAAAAAATAGGGTAAGGGAGTTTTTGATTTTGTAATTTATATTATTTAGGTGGATAATTACCTTAAGTTAGAATGTAATTGGGCTCAAATTGGTTTCCCTTTCCTTGTTTTAACCCCAATCGCGAACCCCTAATAATATATTTTTTTTTTTTTTTATTAAATTAAATTATTACATCAAAACCGTCATACCTTTTATATTTTTGTATCCCATAACAAAACTAACGTCTTTCGCGATAAACCTTAATCCGGAAAAATAATCATTTTAAAAATAAAATTTCTAAAATAGAATTTCAAACACTCTATACACACTAAACGAGTACCGTGCATAGCAACGGGAATTTTATAAGCAGACGAATAGTTTATTGATAAAAAAAGTTTATGGTTATAACGAAAACAATAAAAGTTTTGGATTTGAAAGTGTTAACATGATGTTTTGAAACCTGGTTTCAACCCGGGTGGTTCAACGGTTTGAACCGTTCCAGGCAAAAAAATGTTGATTTAAACCGGGTCCAACTGCTAGGTTTGGGTCAAAAACGGTTCAATTAAACTGGTTCAACCCGTCCGGGGTTGAAGTGTCCCCGGGTCACCCGGTTTTTGTTTTAATTGATTGTATTTAATTTAATTTGATAGGTTAAGTTTTTAATTGGCTGTAAAAGGAATAATTAATTTGTACTTTTAAGTAAATGATAAGTTGTTGAAACCCGGTTCAGACCGGGTGGTTCAACCGATTGAACCGTTCCGGTCGAAAATATTCGATTTAAATCGGGTCAACTTTCTAGGTTGGGTAGAAAATGGTCAAATTAAACCGGCGTCAACCCGTCGGGTTTGAAGCGTCCCGGGTCAACCCGGTTTGTGTTTTAATTGGTTGTATTTAATTTGGTAGATATGTTTTTAATTGGTTGTACAATGTGAATAAATCATTGTACTTTTAAGTAATGGGGTGTTTTAATAATAATATTAATTGCATTCATAATTACCTTTAATAAGATTTCAACATTTCAACAATTCAACATTTTGACTTTTCACATTTCACATTGACCCTTTTTCCTTTATAGATAGTAAAGATATCCCATGAAAACAACCTTCTCATAACTCACTAACGCTCAATTACTTGAACGAAAACTCGTTACACAAAATTGCAAAACACCAAAACTACACAACTCACTTCCACACCATAAAGGTGTTCAAAATGAACTTATCAAAACTCAACACCACTCAAATCACCACAACCTTACACGCAAAGGGATTTAATGCCACATTCCTACTTATCATAACTATATCACACATATCTCACACATATATCACATAAAACACTTAATTCACACCAAACAAAGTTAAACGACTAGAGACTATTAGTCAAACTAACCTGTATAAATCACACAAGCCATTTTTTGTGATAGACTGTCCAAAACAAAAATGTAATCCTTTAATAACTCTTTACAATTTAAATGCATTCTCCCTTTAATAACCCTAAAATATCTCCCAATCATATCTCCCAATCATATCTCCCTTTTTTGAAAATGAAATTAACATTCCATAAATTACTCCCTAAATTAAATGCATTCTATGTTTATCCTATCCATCAATATGATTTTGTTTGTTTTTGAAAATCATGTCAAGAAAATCACGGAAGTTTTGAAATCACCATTCACGGCAACAACAAACAACCCTAAGCTTCATAGAACATGTAACCAGAAATTTACATAATCACACTTCAAATAATCCAAATCATAGGCGTGGCCAGGGTCTTATATTCTGAAAAATTAAGGGACAATTTCATTTTATGTTTGTGTGTTTCACGATTCTGTTTGAGGATTATAAACACAATGACAAAGGTATGCTATTGATTTGCACAGTTTTTTAAATCATGACATGTTTGATTCTTAATAACAAATTAGCCATTTATCTTTTTTTACCTTTTCATATGTAAATTGATTTTGATTTATCGATCATTCTGCGTTGCAAGGGATTTATGATTTTATACCCTAATTCTTGGGTGATGATTATTTCGGCTCGATTTTAAGGGTTTTCCCCGCTGCTGTCTGTTGATTGGTATAAAGTTATAACATCGGATCTTCATAAACCTTTAACAGGTATGTTTTGTATGGTAAGCCCAACAAATAAGCATAAATCAGTTTCTTTAGTTAGGATATTTTGATTGTAGAATTTGATTTAAATGATTAGGTAGAATGATTTTTTTTTTAATAAGAGTATGTAGCTTTTATGCCCGCCATGTGTTTGATAATATTACCCGACTAATGAAATATTTGTCGGGTGTTATTCATGATTTTGCTAATGAAGTTTGTATCAAACACGTTGTGTACTTTGCAGCAATGTTTCAGATTCTCAATGTAATTGCACTATTTCCCGAATCTGACAGTACCAATGAACTTTGATACAAAGTTTCTTAACAGTTTGAGATCGGCTGTCATATGTCGGGTACATCCGCTATCAACAATCCAGAGAATGATTTGCACCACCTGCATCACACGAAGGAGACGAGGATGGCACAATGGTAAGGGTGGAACCCGATGAAGTAGTGGGTTCCGGTTGGTTAGAAACACATGATATAACAACTTTAGGAATCCAAGCAAAATTATGCATCTTAGTTAACCAACGCTGCCACTTCCAACTAGATTAAGCTTTCTTCTTAGTGAATTCGCTAAGTGAAGGCAAGTTCTTAGGATTGCTGGGCTTAACTACAGGGGTAGCAACTACATCCTCAGAAACTACAGGGGGCGTTAATCCTAGTTTAGATTTTGAAGCAGTGGTGGGCCTAGATTTTTTGCCTTTTGTAAGTTTCTTAAGACGTGTTAAAAGAGAAGTAGCAACACACTTAGAGTGATCACCAGATAGCATAGATTTACGACAAAACACACAAGATGCATTAAACGATAAAGAAGTACGAGATACATCATTCGTTACAGACAGATTCGGATTACAAGTTGCCAAATCACAATCTAAATCTATAGTAACATGATTATTATTCAAATTCCTAGGGTGAGCTTCTACTTCCATAGCTTTTAAGTTCTCTCTCTTACGTCACAAATTCCTATTCTTCTTTGCTTTTCGGTGCCTGGATCTGCTAACGCTAGGAGGGATAACTAGTCCTGGAGAGGTGGAATAACTCATGTTAGAATTATGAATAGCTGTATCGTTACTAGTGTTATCTGTCCTATGTTTTTCTGGTGCAACAATCTTAGTATTTTCAGACTTTTTCTTTTCAAGATTTCTAATTTTCTCCTTCAATTCAATAATGATGTGTGTTTTGTACTGAATGGTGCTGTCAAGCTTTCGGTTTAAGTAGAAATATTCATCTCGACTCTTTTGCCAAAAATCTGTTACTTCTTGCAATTCAGCAATCTCTTTTTCATATTTAGAAATCTGACTTTTAAGTTCCTCATTTTCATTTGAAAAAGATGTCGAAGTTTTAAGATTTTGCAATTCAAGTTCAAAAACAAGACTTTGGTTTTGACACCATTCTAGTTTTTTGTTGAGTTGAAAGATTTCATCTGAAAGTTTTTTCTGCACATCATCATTTTGTTGTCGGAGACTCATGTTCTCATTTTTTAATGTCTCAACAGTTTTATTCAACAACCCAATATCATCACAGTGTTCAGAAACAAGCATATCAGTACCACATTCATAAAGAGAATTCATTACCACAGATATAATATCATAATTGAGGACACGTTCCATGAGACGATCATTTTCATTTTGCAAAAATTGATTTTGACGTTGATAAAATGAAATTGATTTTTCTGTTTCTTGAAAAATATCCATCATTGAAGACACTTCTTTTTGAAGATCCTGTTCCCAGAGTTCAGCACATAATCGTAGATGTTGAACGTGAGGTAAAAATTGTTTTTGAAACACCTCTCGCCGTTCACGCTCATGAGGAGCAATAAATGTGAAAACAGTGATTTCTGAATTACGATCAACAGCATCTTGTAAAAATTCAATATCTTCCATAAACGTTTGGAAATACCGAAGTATCTTGCACGTTTTAGGAAGAGGTTGAACATTTTCTGGTTTAGTTAAAAGACCATTGTTTTGAACTACTGGTGTGAGGGAAGCTTTATAAGAAGGAAGATCTTCTGGTAATATAAAATACGGTTGTTCAACATTCTCTTTTTGAGGTGTAAAAGTTTCATTGATAGAAGGCATTTTTGAGTAATCAAAAGGTTTGTTGAAATCAACATTTTCCATTTTAGATCGAGTCTCGTCCTCTATTTCCAATTCTTCCTCACGATCATAAACAACAGCACGAATAACAGTGTCATCAAAGAAATGGTTTGCACTATATATCTTCGGAATCTCGGTGAGTGCTTTATTTAAAAAACTGGGTGATTCACTACCAATGGCAAAACCATGGCCGGTGTTTGACCGTTTTACAGAAAGTTTATGAATGGTTGTAATTGAATTACCAGTTTTATATACAACATTCTGAAACTCTTTGAGTTGACTCGTCAATTCAACAATTTCATCTAAATATGATTTAACTCTATCCCTTGAAATCTGTTTATGTTCCTGAAAATCCGCTTGACAAGTTGACAACTCATTTTTGGTTTGCAAAATGACATCTTCGAGTTGAGCAACTTGTTGTTTATGTACAAAAGCTTGTTGTTCAAGTTGTAAAGCTAAATCATTTTTAGATTCCATTATGTTGCCAATTTGAAATTCGAGATCCTTTTCACGACGATAAGATTCTTTAAAAGCATTTTCAAAGCTCTTTTCGTTATCAATGAGTTTAACAGCGTTATTTAATTGTATATTCAAACACTCGAGATCCCTAGACAATGATGCATTCTTCTCTTTCAATCTCGCATTTAATTCTTGACATTTTATATTTTGAGATTGACTGGCCATGAGAAGTGTCCGAAGGTCTGAATCTGGATCAGTCATAGAAGCAAGGGGTTTAAGATGAGCATTGTTGTCGTTTACATGATTAGTGTGAGAATCATCAATTGAGACATCTGAGTTAATTTGATCATCATCAAATGTAACGACTGTGTCCAATTGATAATTTTCGTCTGTAGAGAACAATGCATCATTTTGAACCGATTGTTTCGATGTAGATGCAGATGCAGATGGGGTGACAATATCATGTATAAGGCATGAATTAAAGTCGTTTACCTGAGACAGAGTGTCAGAATCATATACTGGACCTGATTCAGTGATGTGGAGTTCCTGCATGTTGGCCATAAGCATAACAGCAGCATTAGCTTCGAGATCTTCCATGTCATCATCAGACTGAGCATTGGCCATGAAGCTGTTGTCATTCAGTTTATTTGTGCCTCTAGCTTCCTCCTGAAGAGCTAATAGAAGTTGCTGTTTGTGATACTTACTGCCCTGAGTTCTTGGAGAAGGACATGCAGTAGCCATATGACCGACTCCATTGCAGTTAAAGCACTTAATGATCTGATTCCCTGATGTATCATTCCCATTATCCCCAAAATCAACCTTCTTCTGAGATGAACCAGAGTTGTTCCTGAAGCTTCCTCCATTGTTGTTAAACCTCTGTCCAGAACTATAACCACCAGAATTGAATCTCCCACTGTTACGGTTTTGAACCTCAACACGGCCATCATGAATCACAGCTTGATTCCTTGTATTAGACGATGATCGGAGACGATTGTTGGACTTGTTAGAAAATTTGCTGAAAGCTCTAGCAATGAGTGCTATTCCCTGATTAAGGCTGTTGAAGTCCTCGTCATCATCATCATCATGTGATTGGTACAAGGGATCATTGTTGTGTGATAGGTCAAGTTGTGTTGGTTGTTGTTGTGAAGAGAGATCATAAGATGAAGTCTTATTCTGAATAGGGTAATTGAAGTGATTCTGTTCAACTGAGTAATCGTGAAGTTGCATGGATGAATTCGGAACATGTGAGTGAGCAACCAATGCTAATGAGTTTGATGTTGGAGACGGTGAAAGGGTTCCTCTCTGAGCACGGTCTTTGTTCACTTCTGACTCATGGTGTTTGAGATAATCATACAACAATCCATACGGTGCATCATGAAGATTCTTTGCCTGACGAACAAATGTCACATATCGCTGCCAATCCGGTCCAAGACACCCAAGAAACTTAGTGTTAACGGCAATCTTTGGTAGTGTGATGTTGTGTCTGTCGAGGTCATTTATGATATTGGTGAAGCGGTGATAGTATGACTCAAGTGATTCCATTGGCTCTATCATGAAGTGTGTGTATTCCATGTAAAGTTTGGATTCCATATCCTCCTGATTCAACTGAGTTCCTTCCATTAGTAGATGAACGTGTTCCCACATGGCCTTAGCATTTTTCTGAGCATCAACACTGCGAAAGATAGGATTTGGTATGCTGTGAAGGATGTAACTCATGGCATATTCGTCCGCTTCCTTATGAAGAATTTGTTCAGCAGTGAGGCGTGTTTCAGGTAAAGCTGTTGAAGACTCAGGTCTAGGTGGAACAGCATTGTCATTAGCAGGAACAGTGTTGAGAGGTGGTACAAATGGACCTTCCATGATAACCTTCCTAAGATATCTGCCATGGGGTTTCTTGAGATCAAGAAATCTAAGGAATCGACTTGACCACTGAACATAATTACCCGGTGTCAACATTGGTGGTGTGTCAAGTGAACCTGCTTCATGCCTCGATTGTTGAGTAGTAATGACCTCACACATCTGATCAAACCAGTGAGACTGTTTTGGCGTTGGAGTGATTTGTTGTAGCATTGGTAAGGGTTGAGGTTGAAATTGATGCATCATGGCATGTTGCTGAGAATACATTTGACTTGGCTGTTGATATGATTGTGCATTCTGTTGATATTGCTGTTGCTGACGAAATTGTTGCAGTTGATGATACGGTTGTGCTTGATAAGGGTTAAAGTACGGTGGTTGAGACATGATTGAAAAACTTGTGGTTTATGGATCTTGTAGAAGGTATAGTACTTAAGACAAATCTTAGAAAACCAAAACCCAAAGTGATTTCGATGCTTGGTAAAAGGATGATTTCGATAACCAGTTAAAGACCAAATAATCTCAATAAATTGAAGTTCTCGATAAACCAATGAAGTTCTCGATAAAAGTAAATTATCGAGAAAAATATGTGAAAATTATCGAGATCCTTTGTACAAAGGAGACAAAGTGTGTTTTCGATGTCACTGAATTTAATTTCGATAGTTTCACAAGATTTCGAAAACAAGTAATTGATTTCGATAATGTATGAAGTTCTCGATAAACACAGTTTCTCGATAACAAGTATCCAAAGTTTCGAGATTATACAATAACGAAACTATCCAATATGTCGAAGTGTTTTCTTTCTTATACAAGAGAGAAAAGCACTGAGTAAGCAACAAAAACACTTAAGTAGTGAGAATGAATGATCTCGATAAAACAGGGTTTTGGGTTCTCGATAAAATGGGGTTTTTGGGTTCTCGATAGAGTGCCAAAAATACGTTTTTTCTTTTGTGAAAAAGCAAGCCTAAAACGAGTTTTTGATCCAAGATTCTTGTACAACTAGCATTAAAATGATGAAATCTTAATGAAAGTTGCAAACTTGAACTTTTTAACAAAAATTTTAAAATTTTCGATAAATAGTACAAGTTTATACGAATCTTAAAAAACCCAAAAATTTTGAAACTTTGTTGTTTGTTTTGGTTTCTAACACAAGTTTGTAAGCAAATATGTGATAAAAACACAAAAGAAGCAAGAAAGTTGCAAAGTTTTTGATTCTTATGAGATAAAAACGAGTTTTTGGTTCGAATAACACACAAAAAAAATAAACTACACCTTCTTCTAGCTCTGATACCACTTGTTAGGTCACCATTTTAGTAAACACAAGTATTCAAATGAAAGAAATGAGATGAGAATTAGACTTGGTTGATTAAGATCAATATGAAAGATGAAAGAACAAGAGTTTCCTTAAGATATGAAGTTAACCAACATTTGATACAAGAGATATGATGTCCTATATATAGGTGAAAGGTAGGGCGACATCCCTTCCTTCCCTATCATCTAAACGTGTGGGCTTTTAGGCCCATTGGACATCTTATTGGACTTAACTTATAACCATGCGATTAACTAAATAACGTAGCTAAATAAGATAATACTAGCAACCTATTACATTGACTGAAATGACCGAGACTTGACTGAATAGTTGAAAACTATGATCCTAACAATCACGATCCGAAATAATTGACACAGGTACACCATGCTTCGCCACAATCTCATTAATGTAAATTCTTGCCAACTTCTCCATCTTATAATCCTCACGAATGGCCAGAAAATGCGCAAACTTCGTTAGCCTATCCACAATGACCCATATCGTATCATGCCCATTACTCGTTCGAGGCAACTTGGTAATAAAATCCATCGTTATATTATCCCACTTCCATTCCGGAATTGGCGACTGCTGCAACAATCCAGAGGTTTTCTGATGTTCAGCCTTAACTTTCAAGCAAGTAAAACATTGACTAACATACTCAGCTATATCCCTCTTCATTCCCGGCCACCAATAAGCATCTCAAAGATCATAGTACATTTTATCAGACCCCGGATGAATCGAGTATCTCGCCTTATGAGCCTCGTCCATGATCAACCTTCTCACATCCCCCACTAGCGGAACCCATATTCGATCTAAGAAATACAATCCACCATCCTCCTTCCTTTCCATTTGCTGATCTAGCCCACGCAACATTTCAGCCACAGCGTTCTCATCTTTGAGAGCTTCCGCTTGTGCTGCCAATATCTTACCTTTAACACCCGACTGCAACGTCATACTCATAGCTCGCACACGCTTAGGCTTAATTCTTTCTTTTCTACTCAACGCATCAGCGACCACATTCGCCATTCCAGGATGATAGCGAATCTCGCAATCATAATCACTTAACAGTTCCATCCATCTCCTTTGGCGCATATCCAGCTCCTTCTGAGTAAAAATATGCTGAAGACTCTTATGATCAGTGTACATTGTACTCTTCGTACCATACAAATAATGTCTCCAATTCTTGAGAGCGAATACCACCGCACCAAGCTCTAGGTCATGAGTGGTATAATTCTTCTCATGAATCTTGAGTTGTCGGGATGCATAGGCTATCACTTTCCCTCTTTGCATTAACACACACCTAAAACCTTGATTTGACGCATCACAATATACCACAAAATCATCTGGCCCGTCAGGTAACGTCAGGATAGGTGCATTACACAAACTATCCTTTAATGACTGAAAAGCCATCTCTTGCTCATCTCCCCAAACATATTTCTTATTCTTCTGAGTCAATGTAGTGAGGGGCTTGGCAATCTTCGAAAAGTTTGCTATAAATCTTCTGTAGTATCCAGCCAGTCCTAAGAAAGAGCGTATCTCAGAAGGCGTCGTAGGAGCCTTCCAATTCTTGACCGCTTCAATCTTACTAGAATCCACATGTATACCCTTGCTATTCACTACATGACCAAGAAAATGTACCTCTTGCAACCAAAAATCACATTTCGAAAACTTGGCGTATAACTTCTCCTTCTCTAGCAACCCGAGTACCAACCTCAGATGCTCTCCATGCTCCTCCTTTGTCTTAGAGTAAATCAAAATATCGTCAATGAACACAATCACGAACTTATCCAAATAGGGTCTACATATGCGATTCATC
>LBNU01010975.1:2861-24867 GCA_014162995.1 Artemisia annua | reverse complement strand
CTACTATGACAAGAATGTAACGTTTCCCGTTGATCGTTTGTACTCTCATTGGTCCGCACAGATCCATATGTAATAGCTGAAGAACATGATCCGTACTGGGTTCTTGTTTTGAAGCAAGATGTGCACGCTTGCTCTTTCCTTGTTCACAAGCAGGACAAAGGTGATCTTTAGCGTATCTGAATCTGGGGAGTCCTTCAACCAATTTATGTCGAGCCAGATCAGTCATGGTTTTGAAGTTGAGATGTGACATTCGTTTATGCCATAACCATGATTTTGTAGATTCGGCCTTAGAAAGTAAGCAGATGGGAGAAGAAGCAATCATATCAGACATTGAAATGGTATAAAGACTGTTGCTGCGAGTGCCGGACATTAGATCGTTCCCTTGTAGATCACGTACAAAACAAGTTTTCTCCCTGAATGCAACTTCTAAGTCACCGTCACAAAACTGACCGACTGAAAAGAGATTATGACCAAGACCTTCAACATAGTATACACGGCTGATTTCAATATTCCCACTGACATAATCTCCATACCCCATAATAGCAGCGAAGTGATCATTCCCGAATCTGACAGTACCGATGAACTTTGATACAAAGTTTCTTAACAGATTTGAGATTGCCTGTCATATGTCGGGTACATCCGCTATCAACAATCCAGAGAATGATTTGCACCACCTGCATCACACGAAGGAGACGACGATGGCACAATGGTAAGGGTGGAACCCGATGAAGTAGTGGGTTCCGGTTGGTTAGAAACACATGATATAACAGTTTTAGGAATCCAAGCAAAATTATGCATCTTAGTTAACCAACGCTGCCACTTCCAACTAGATTGCGCTTTCTTCTTAGTGAATTCGCTAAGTGAAGGCAAGTTCTTAGGATTGCTGGGCTTAACTACAGGGGTAGTAACTACATCCTCAGAAACTACAGGGGGCGTTAATCCTAGCTTAGATTTGGAAGCAGTAGTGGGCCTAGATTTTTTGCCTTTTGTAAGTTTCTTAAGACGTGTTAAAAGAGAAGTAGCAACACACTTAGAGTGATCACCAGATAGCATAGATTTACGACAAAACACACAAGATGCATTAAACGATAAAGAAGTACGAGATACATCATTCGTTACAGACAGATTCGGATTACAAGTTGCCAAATCACAATCTAAATCTATAGTAACATGATTATTATTCAAATTCCTAGGGTGAGCTTCTACTTCCATAGCTTTTAAGTTCTCTCTCTTACGTCGCAAATTCCTATTCTTCTTTTTCTCTTTTTGGTGCTTGGATCTGCTAACGCTAGGAGGGATAACTAGTCCTGGAGAGGTGGAAGAACTCATGTTAGAATTATGAATAGCTGTATCGTTACTAGTGTTATCTGTCCTATGTTTTTCTGGTGCAACAATCTTAGTATTTGCAGACTTTTTCTTTTCAAGATTTTTAATTTTCTCCTTCAATTCAATAATGATGTGCGTTTTGTCCTGAATTGTGCTGTCAAGCTTTCGGTTTAAGTAGAAATATTCATCTCGACTCTTTTGCCAAAAATCTGTTACTTCTTGCAATTCAGCAATCTCTTTTTCATATTTAGAAATCTGACTTTTAAGTTCCTCATTTTCATTTGAAAAAGATGTCGAAGTTTTAAGATTTTGCAATTCAAGTTCAAAAACAAGACTTTGGTTTTGACACCATTCTAGTTTTTTGTTGAGTTGAAAGATTTCATCTGAAAGTTTTTTCTGCACATCATCATTTTGTTGTCGGAGACTCATGTTCTCATTTTTTAATGTCTCAACTGTTTTATTCAACAACCCAATATCATCACAGTGTTCAGAAACAAGCATATCAGTACCACATTCATAAAGAGAATTCATTACCACAGATATAATATCATAATTGAGGACACGTTCCATGAGACGATCATTTTCATTTTGCAAAAATTGATTTTGACGTTGATAAAATGAAATTGATTTTTCTGTTTCTTGAAAAATATCCATCATTGAAGACACTTCTTTTTGAAGATCCTGTTCCCAGAGTTCAGCACATAATCGTAGATGTTGAACGTGAGGTAAAAATTGTTTTTGAAACACCTCTCGCCGTTCACGCTCATGAGGAGCAATAAATGTGAAAACAGTGATTTCTGAATTACGATCAACAGCATCTTGTAAAAATTCAATATCTTCCATAAACGTTTGGAAATACCGAAGTATCTTGCACGTTTTAGGAAGAGGTTGAACATTTTCTGGTTTAGTTAAAAGACCATTGTTTTGAACTACTGGTGTGAGGGAAGCTTTATAAGAAGGAAGATCTTCTGGTAATATAAAATACGGTTGTTCAACATTCTCTTTTTGAGGTGTAAAAGTTTCATTGATAGAAGGCATTTTTGAGTAATCAAAAGGTTTGTTGAAATCAACATTTTCCATTTTAGATCGAGTCTCGTCCTCTATTTCCAATTCTTCCTCACGATCATAAACAACAGCACGAATAACAGTGTCATCAAAGAAATGGTTTGCACTATATATCTTCGGAATCTCGGTGAGTGCTTTATTTAGAAAACTGGGTGATTCACTACCAATGGCAAAACCATGGCCGGTGTTAGACCGTTTTACAGAAAGTTTATGAATGGTTGTAATTGAATTACCAGTTTTATATACAACATTCTGAAACTCTTTGAGTTGACTCGTCAATTCAACAATTTCATCTAAATATGATTTAACTCTATCCCTTGAAATCTGTTTATGTTCCTGAAAATCCGCTTGACAAGTTGACAACTCATTTTTGGTTTGCAAAATGACATCTTCGAGTTGAGCAACTTGTTGTTTATGTACAAAAGCTTGTTGTTCAAGTTGTAAAGCTAAATCATTTTTAGATTCCATTATGTTGCCAATTTGAAATTCGAGATCCTTTTCACGACGATAAGATTCTTTAAAAGCATTTTCAAAGCTCTTTTCGTTATCAATGAGTTTGACAGCGTTAGTTAATTGTATATTCAAACACTCGAGATCCCTAGACAATGATGCATTCTTCTCTTTCAATCTCGCATTTAATTCTTGACATTTTATATTTTGAGATTGACTGGCCATGAGAAGTGTCCGAAGGTCTGAATCTGGATCAGTCATAGAAGCAAGGGGTTTAAGATGAGCATTGTTGTCGTTTACATGATTAGTGTGAGAATCATCAATTGAGACATCTGAGTTAATTTGATCATCATCAAATGTAACGACTGTGTCCAATTGATAATTTTCGTCTGTAGAGAACAATGCATCATTTTGAACCGATTGTTTCGATGTAGATGCAGATGCAGATGGGGTGACAATATCATGTATAAGGCATGAATTAAAGTCGTTTACCTGAGACAGAGTGTCAGAATCATATACTGGACCTGATTCAGTGATGTGGAGTTCCTGCATGTTGGCCATAAGCATAACAGCAGCATTAGCTTCGAGATCTTCCATGTCATCATCAGACTGAGCATTGGCCATGAAGCTGTTGTCATTCAGTTTATTTGTGCCTCTAGCTTCCTCCTGAAGAGCTAATAGAAGTTGCTGTTTGTGATACTTACTGCCCTGAGTTCTTGGAGAAGGACATGCAGTAGCCATATGACCGACTCCATTGCAGTTAAAGCACTTAATGATCTGATTCCCTGATGTATCATTCCCATTATCCCCAAAATCAACCTTCTTCTGAGATGAACCAGAGTTGTTCCTGAAGCTTCCTCCATTGTTGTTAAACCTCTGTCCAGAACTATAACCACCAGAATTGAATCTCCCACTGTTACGGTTTTGAACCTCAACACGGCCATCATGAATCACAGCTTGATTCCTTGTATTAGACGATGATCGGAGACGATTGTTGGACTTGTTAGAAAATTTGCTGAAAGCTCTAGCAATGAGTGCTATTCCCTGATTAAGGCTGTTGAAGTCCTCGTCATCATCATCATCATGTGATTGGTACAAGGGATCATTGTTGTGTGATAGGTCAAGTTGTGTTGGTTGTTGTTGTGAAGAGAGATCATAAGATGAAGTCTTATTCTGAATAGGGTAATTGAAGTGATTCTGTTCAACTGAGTAATCGTGAAGTTGCATGGATGAATTCGGAACATGTGAGTGAGCAACCAATGCTAATGAGTTTGATGTTGGAGACGGTGAAAGGGTTCCTCTCTGAGCACGGTCTTTGTTCACTTCTGACTCATGGTGTTTGAGATAATCATACAACAATCCATACGGTGCATCATGAAGATTCTTTGCCTGACGAACAAATGTCACATATCGCTGCCAATCCGGTCCAAGACACCCAAGAAACTTAGTGTTAACGGCAATCTTTGGTAGTGTGATGTTGTGTCTGTCGAGGTCATTTATGATATTGGTGAAGCGGTGATAGTATGACTCAAGTGATTCCATTGGCTCTATCATGAAGTGTGTGTATTCCATGTAAAGTTTGGATTCCATATCCTCCTGATTCAACTGAGTTCCTTCCATTAGTAGATGAACGTGTTCCCACATGGCCTTAGCATTTTTCTGAGCATCAACACTGCGAAAGATAGGATTTGGTATGCTGTGAAGGATGTAACTCATGGCATATTCGTCCGCTTCCTTATGAAGAATTTGTTCAGCAGTGAGGCGTGTTTCAGGTAAAGCTGTTGAAGACTCAGGTCTAGGTGGAACAGCATTGTCATTAGCAGGAACAGTGTTGAGAGGTGGTACAAATGGACCTTCCATGATAACCTTCCTAAGATATCTGCCATGGGGTTTCTTGAGATCAAGAAATCTAAGGAATCGACTTGACCACTGAACATAATTACCCGGTGTCAACATTGGTGGTGTGTCAAGTGAACCTGCTTCATGCCTCGATTGTTGAGTAGTAATGACCTCACACATCTGATCAAACCAGTGAGACTGTTTTGGCGTTGGAGTGATTTGTTGTAGCATTGGTAAGGGTTGAGGTTGAAATTGATGCATCATGGCATGTTGCTGAGAATACATTTGACTTGGCTGTTGATATGATTGTGCATTCTGTTGATATTGCTGTTGCTGACGAAATTGTTGCAGTTGATGATACGGTTGTGCTTGATAAGGGTTAAAGTACGGTGGTTGAGACATGATTGAAAAACTTGTGGTTTATGGATCTTGTAGAAGGTATAGTACTTAAGACAAATCTTAGAAAACCAAAACCCAAAGTGATTTCGATGCTTGGTAAAAGGATGATTTCGATAACCAGTTAAAGACCAAATAATCTCAATAAATTGAAGTTCTCGATAAACCAATGAAGTTCTCGATAAAAGTAAATTATCGAGAAAAATATGTGAAAATTATCGAGATCCTTTGTACAAAGGAGACAAAGTGTGTTTTCGATGTCACTGAATTTAATTTCGATAGTTTCACAAGATTTCGAAAACAAGTAATTGATTTCGATAATGTATGAAGTTCTCGATAAACACAGTTTTCGAAAATACTTATCCAAAGTTTCGAGATTATACAATATCGAAACTATCCAATATGTCGAAGTGTTTTCTATCTTATACAAGAGAGAAAAGCACTGAGTAAGCAACCAAAACACTTAAGTAGTAAGATCGAATGTTCTCGATAGATTGGGGTTTATGTGATTTCGATAAAATGGGGTTTATGGATTTCGATAACTAGCCAAAAGTACGTTTTTTCTTTTGTGAAAAAGCAATCCTAAAACGTGTTTTTAATCCAAGATTCTTGTACAACTAGCATTAAAATGATGAAATCTTAATGAAAGTTGCAAACTTGAACTTTTTAACAAAAATTTTAAGATTTTCGATAAAAAGGTACAAGTTTATACGAATCTAATAAACTCAAAAATTTTGAAACTTTGTTGTTTGTTTTGGTTTCTAACACAAGTTTGTAAGCAAATATGTGATAAAAACACAAAAGAAGCAAGAAAGTTGGAAAATTTTTGAATCTAACGAAATAAAAAACAAGTTTTGGTTCGAATAATCACAAAAAAATAAACTACACCTTCTTCTAGCGATTGATACCACTTGTTAGGTCACCATATTAGTAAACACAAGTATTCAAATGAAAGAAATGAGATGAGAATTAGACTTGGTTGATTAAGATCAATATGAAAGATGAAAGAACAATAGTTTGCTTAAGATATGAAATTAACCAACAAAATGAAAGAGATACATAGGGTCCTATTTATAGGAGGAGGATAGGGCAACACTCCCTTCCTTCCCTATCTATTATGTCGTGGGCTTTCAAGGCCCATTGGACACTTATTGGACTCGTCTTATAACCGAACGAGTATTAGTCTAAAACGTAACATAAAGTGATAAAACTAGCAACCTATTACATTTATTGAAATGACCGAGACTTGACTGAATAGTTGAAAACTATGATCCTAACACTTTTCTATTTTCAACACAAAGCACACCATAAGTTTTCTATCTCTTAATTACCTAAGAATGACCACACCCCTTATGATTATTACAAACTTAACTTTTCTTTATTATGAAATCATTGAACAAGACAAAGCTCGAATTACTCCCTTTTAATCTTTCTATGAATCACACAAACAACACAAAAATAACAATAATCAAATCTGTCTTTGTGTTTCTTTTTGATTCACGAATCTCAAACAACCCTTTCTATCATTGTTTCTTTTTACAAAGATAACAAGATCTTGAAAACTATTTCTCGGGTAAGTTTTTTTTGCTCGAAATTATATGTTTGTTTGTTGTTAAAGATCAATCATAAGTTTGTGTGGATCTTTGAAGATTTTTTTCTTGAAACTAAAAAATATAGATCTATGATGAAGTTCTCTTTGAATATTTGTAAGATCTGTTATGGTACATCGAAAGAGAAGAACTGAGATCTCTTTGTTATTTTTGTTGGTGTTGGCAGTAATTGTGGTTGTTAGTTGAGGGTGAATGGGATAGATGTTGGTTGAGTTGTTGTAGGCGTTTCAAAAAAAGAGTTTTCAGTTGTTTAGGCGTGAACTACAACAGCAGAACAGCTTATCATCTTAACCAAACTGCTGATTTCATGAAAATAAAAATATTTTTTTTAAATAAAAAAATACCTTTTAGACCGGTGGAAATCAAACCAACCGGTTCAAAAAAATAATCTTTTAGACCGGTGCACCAACCGGTCCAAATGAGTTTAAGTCTTTTAGACCACCCCCTTTTAAACCTGTGGTGTAACCGGTCTAAAATGTCCATGTGACCGGTCTAAAAGCTCATTTCTGTAGTAGTGAACTGCCTAAACTTTAAAGTTTTCCACTATATATGCGTTATCAACTTTCAAAAAAGAGAATTCTTTTAATGAACTCTTTATGCAAGTAGATTACTAAAATGGACCACGCACATATAGTTTACTGAAAAATGAACTTTCGATCAATCCTCCGTTAGATATATTATACCTGGCTCATCCAACCGTTCGCGTGTCAAAATTAGCGCGCATAATTAACTAGGTGGGCTTACTTTATTTAGATCTCCTTCTATATCGTGCATCAAATGTTCACGCGCAAACTAGTTGCGCACTCAGTTGCCCATGCGCGCCCAAGCTCTATGCACGCTTCAGCAAAACAAAATAAGTAGGCAAAATTTCAGCCCACGCCTCTTTCTGCATAGATTCCTTTTATCATTTGGTCAAAACCCAAACCATTTCATTTTCATTTATTTTTTCAAAGAAAAATTATCTTTAGAAATACTTAAATAATTAAGCGCGCCTGCAATAACACGTGTAACTATTTGAGTGGTTGTTTGTAGGTGGCTCACGGCTTCAAACTTGTAATAATGCGCCATGGTTTAGTTTGGTAAAATGATAAAAAAAAGTGGTCTCTTCTCGTAAAAGGAGTATAATATTGGTTCATTTAGGTAATTTGCTGACTTGCTGTTCAAAAAATGTTTAATACGTGTTAAGGGTATTGTTCAAAAAATGTATAATATTGGTTCATTTGGGTTATGACATGTCTGCATAAATACGATATTAGAACATTTTTGAAAAGTTGATAACATATATTGTGATCAAAGAAGATAGATGACAGGCATAGCAGTGTGTGAAAATTTTGAACATAAACTTTTTCTAGACATATGTTTTGAATGCATTTGGTTGGATTTCAGACAATGAACCATGGAATTGAAAGTTCGTTATTGGAGGAAGTTCGTGAAATCGGCATTCAGTTCTTCAAATTACCAGTGGAGGAGAAGAAGAAATGTTTGAGAGAAAAAGATGATCTTGAAGGATATGGGAATGACATGGTTCTCTCAAATAACCAAACTCTTGATTGCAATGATAGGATTTATCTTGCTGTTGTCCCACAACACCAACAAAAGCTTCAGTTTTGGCCTCAAAATCCCACTCACTTCCAGTATGTTGATTTGTCAGTAGTTGTAAGTTTAACGAATCAATATACCCAAAACAAGATTATTATTGATTTGTGCTATTGAAACTTGTGACTCATAAATGTTTTTGTTTAAGTAGCATGTGGAACAAATTTGTAAACTTATTAAAGTGTCCGGTGACCATTTTACTATTTCTGCATTTCAGTATATTCAGAACGCTGATATAGGACTGACCAGTTTGACAATTTTGATGCATCAGGGAAGTTCTTAATGCATATAGCTCCAAGATAGACCTTATTAGTAAAGTTGTTCAAAAATCGTTGGCTAGATCATTAAACATGGAGGAAGATTCCTTCTTAAGCCAGTATGGGACGACCGCGAGTATAAGTGCAAGATATAACTACTATCCGCCTTGTCCATGGGCCGAAAAGGTGTTAGGAGTCAAAGCACATTCTGATAGTTCAGCGATCACGGTCTTGTTGCAAGACAAAGAGGTTGAAGGCCTTCAACTTTTGAGAGATAATCAGTGGGTTGGAGTACCTATTCTTCGTGATGCTTTAACCATCAATGTTGGTGATCAAATTGAGGTAATCCTTTTTGTTTACCGGCTAATGTGCCTACACCTAATTTCAGTTTTACTTGTTAATTTTGGTTGGTTGGGTAACACGTTAAGCGTGTGCTCTTCTACAAAGTGAGTCAATTTTAGATTGACTAGTCAAGGCTTTCTAAATTTCTTTATCGATTAGTAAATGATATCGTGAATAATGAATGTGTTAAATATGATATAAACAGCTACTACTGACATAATAATCTAGCTAATTTTTCTTATCAAGATTCAAGCATTTGATAAGGTTGCAAGCCATTGGCCCATTTCTGTTTCATCTTTAACTGAATTTTATAATCTTACCCATTTGACCCATATGAGGGAAACGAAACCAAATTGACTTATTTTAGATATATTAAGCTAAATTTTCTCATGTTAGAATTGTCTCATGAATTGTGGTGCAACCATTTGTATTTTATGTCAGTAATGTGATGTTAGATCATACAGCTTACACATGGTTTGCATAATGAGTATTTGATAGTTGGTTAAGTACTTAAGTATAAAAAAGTGCAGATAATGAGTAATGGGATATTCAAGAGTCCGGTGCATAGACTGTTAGTAAACTCAAAAAAAGAAAGGATGACTCTGGCAATGTTCTGCGTGCCTCAAACCGAAATGGTTATTGGACCCGTGGATGGGCTTATCACAGATGAAACTCCAAGATTATATAAGAATGGCACATATACTCTCGACTTCTTTTTCAAGGATTTCCAGCAAGGAAGGAGAGCAATTGATGCTTGCAAGATTTGACTATGCTCAGAAATGATCTTTTCATCGGCTCTTAAGCATTTTATGTTTAGCTTGTTTGTATCCTTTTGTATTTTGTTGTTATAGCAAAAATAAGAATACAAACCTTTGTTATGTAGTAGTATGGCTTAGGGATATACAGTTTCTTAGTAAATATTAAGAGATAAAAAAAAGCATATAAATAAGAACTTAAACTGAGTTTGCAAACTTTTGGACCTCTTGCAGTTTTGAGTTTGAATTAGACTTAAATGTTTGTGTAAACTAATGAGCGGTAAAATAATCAAAAGGCACCTTTCTGAATGGAATATTTTCTCAATTTACTTGTCTTAGATCCAAAAATAGGTACAGATTGACATGTGATTAGATTTTTGCCGTTAAATATGAGTTTACCTATGCTTAACGTCGATCCAAATTTTTTGCAGTTTATGTATGTTACTAATAAAGTTTCAGACATACATAAGTGGCTTATGGGATATCATTTGGTAAACAAATGGTCAACTTAACCTATATTTGTAATTTACATGTTTCAACTAAAACATGTTACAAGACCTGCAGAACCTGATTACGAATCAGGCATGAAGATTCAACTGATTTCTCATAACTATCTATAATTTTGAGATATGTGCTAGTTATGCCAGACCCTGCATCCTGATCATCAGTCAGACATTCAGGTTCAATTGCCTGTTGATACAAATCTATACTTACGTCCACCATGGTCGAATTCCAATCCAGAATGATAGTTTGAAGAACCATGAGTCAATGAAGTAATGAACATGCAACTTTAACAAATAGCGGCCGAATTTGACCAGCTTCCAGGAAGATGTGTCAGTAAAAAATATGATTTTTTAACTGGCGTTGTCATGTCATGTATGACTAGTGCCGAGGTTGCTGTTTTTGAATTTAGCCTCTTGGCTTCATCTCCTATGGAGCTTGATAAGCTTAGATTAGCAGTTACCCCTTGGGGCTGCTTTCAGGTTTTGCTCTTATATATTAAGAGTTGGGATCATGTGACAAAAACAATATGGGACAAAAGCAAAGATGCATGCAAGATTTATCCTCCTAGTCGATGGGCCAACAAAGTCTTTGGACTTTAACCACAGGCTGATGGAACGTCAACGGCGATCACGGTTTTGTTGCAAGACAAAGAGGTTAAAGGCCTTCAAATCTTGAAAGATGACTGATGGAACCATCAATGTCGGTAATCAAATAGGTAGGTAACATACATACTTCGAAAACTAAAGGCTTTCAGCAGATATTTGAAGATTGGTAATAACATGAAAAGGTCAAGAATGTAAGTCTACTGATACGCTACCTCGCACGCGACTTTGTTAACTAATAATTTTTTTAGTTTTAAACCAACTTAATGAAAAAATTAACTATTAAAAAACGACTAGGTTACTTTTGCGTGACTGAGTCTTGTCTAAGTACATGCTTTTGCACGACCGGGTCTTGTTTAAGTACATACTTTTGCGCAACCGACGAAAACATTTGGTCAACTAGACGGCTATGTGCGACCAGGTCTTGTCAAAGTACATACTTTTGCGCGATCGAGGGCTATTTTTGTGCGACCGGGTTTTGTCAAGGTACAACTGTGTTAAAATTGAGAGAGGGACATGTTAGTCACACGAAACTATTAACTTTTTAGAAAATGCGGTAGAATTTTGACCAACCGTGTTAAAATTAATGCACACATCACACAATTATGCAGAGATCATGTTGTAACATATGCATTAGTGATGTAATATTGTGGTGTTTGCATCAATTTTTGCAGTGTGAGTATCAATTCCCTATATTAATGTATCATAATTAAAATGATCAAAAATAGTACTCAACTTTTATTTTTGGGCTAAAAAACAGCTTTTGCAAAATTATCTAGTAACATGCTAACCTCTTAAATGCAAAAGTTATCTTTATTGCATAAACAATAAAAGTCATATATAGTTTTTCTTATAGTATAACGAGGCATGAAGAACCCGTGCTACGCACAGGCTTCAAATCTAATTGTTAATCGCGTATTCTTTCTGTGTATTGGCGAGTGTATGTTTAATTATTGTTTAGTATGTTGTATGAAACGTTTTGACTTTCTTGTATAAAAATTTAAAACTGTTTGCTGTTGTTTTGGTTTTGTGGTGTTGTATTTTATAAATTGGCTTTTAGTTATTAAGTTGTGATGGCTTTGTTTTCTTTTGGCCTATTACTTATTTGCATGATAAAAAAAATGGTTTGTTTCTTTTGGCTTATCCATTAGATGGTTTTTGCATGGTAATATGAAGCACACGGGGTCTATCTAATTGGTCATAGTTTAATGTGTGTTATATATTTTATTTATTAAGTTTGTAAGTTAAAGTTTGTGCAATAATATATATATATAATAATGCCACATAAACTGTATAAAAATCGTTACAAAACTTTTTAGCTTCATCTCATTTTATTGTACAATTAATTTCATTGAAAATTAACATTGAAGTCTAACTAATATTAATAAATTTTATCAATAAACTCAATTCTAAATAGCTAACCAAATAAATATTAATTAACATACTATTAATAATTCCTAAAACCTTTGGACTCCACTATTATGTCTTAAACTTAATTTTTTTAATTTACAAATGGGTTTGAGCAAAAATTATGTATTTTTTCTTTTATATTCATTATTCAAGTTGCATGCTTACATAAACTAATCACGCTAAAAAGTATCATTTAACCATTTAAATGTTGCTTTACATACATGCTCGTGCACATTTTCTTGAATTAATTCGCACATGTGAGCTACATCAATAGAAAACACGCCTAAATTACTTGTATATGAAAATGCATTAACATAATACATATATCTATATATATTGCATTAGGTTAAATCATCAATTATTCTTGCAACCTTTTCAACTTCATCTCAATCCATAACCGACTTTTAATTCTATACTAATTACTAAATATCATGTGATCAATTCCGGCAAGCCTTGCACTTCCATCTCGATGTTGTATATACTTCACATTAAATGCACCGGTTTTGTTTTTCGATAAAAGTTTGAACTTTTGCTTATGTTTAAAACTCAACTTTTTTATTTGATATTATAATTTACAAACGGCTTTAAGTCAAAATTATGTATTTTTTCCTTTCTATTCATTACTCAATGTGATATTTTTAATATGTCGTATTTTGCTATTATGGCAAACTCATTTAATGGGCGTAAATATTGGTTTCTCACTAATGATTCTACATATAGAAAAAGAAAACACTTTGCGATGCGCGGACCTTCTTCTTTTCAATAATAATTCAATTGCACACGATAAATTCATTCTAATATTTCTCAAAGAGCATTCGAAAGCAACTACTTACATAAACTAATCACGCTAAAAAGTATCATTTAACCATTTAAATGTTGCTTTACATACATGCTCGTGCACATTTTCTTGAATCAATTCGCACATGTGAGCTACATCAATAGAAAACACACATAAATTACTTGTATATGAAAATGCATTAACATAATACATATATCTATATATATATATATATATATATATATATATATATATATATATATATATATATACATATATATATATATATATATATATATATATATATATATATATATATATATATATATATATATATATATATATATATATATATATATATATATATATATATATATATATATATATATATATATTGCATTAGGTTAAATCATTAATTATTCTTCCAACCTTTTTACTTTTAATTCTATACTAATTACTAAATATCATGTGATAAATTCCGGTAAGCCTTGCACTTCCATCTCGATGTTGTATATACTTCACATTGAATGCACCGGTTTTGTTTTTCGATAAAAGTTTGAACTTTTGCTTATGTTTAAAACTCAACTTTTTTATTTGATATTATAATTTACAAATGGCTTTAAGTCATAATTATGTATTTTTTCCTTTCTATTCATTACTCAATGTGATATTTTTAATATGTCGTATTTTATTATGGCAAACTCATTTAATGGGCGTAAATATTGGTTTCTCACTAATGATTCTACATATAGAAAAAGAAAACACTTTGCGATGCGCGGACCTTCTTCTTTTCAATAATAATTCAATTGCACACGATAAATTCATTCTAATATTTCTCAAAGAGCATTCGAAAGCAACTACTTACATAAACTAATCACGCTAAAAAGTATCATTTAACCATTCAAATGTTGCTTTACATACATGCTCGTGCACATTTTCTAGAATCAATTCGCACATGTGAGCTACATCAATAGAAAACGCACATAAATTACTTGTATATGAAAATGCATTAACATAAAACATATATCTATATATATGTTTATCTATAACAATCACCTAAATATGTAAGAAACAAAGAAAATAGTTGGTATCCCAATCTTTGGTTCCATTTATCTGAGCATTGATGAGTGTGCAAATACTCATCATTTTTTGTCTATATAAACTGCAAAAACATCTGAAAACACTCAAAAATACATCAAAATACATAAAATATCCCAAAGATCGTGTTTTACATGTTTTAAATGCAAAATGATTAAAAACAGATGAAAATCAACCAAAGTTTGCATAATTGGCAGTTTTAGTCCCACAACTTTCAAAACTTGACAAAATTAGTCCCTAATCATTTATTTTGAGAGAAAAGTCAAACCAAGTCCTTAAAAGTCAAAAATTATCAAAAATAAACTTTGGGTGAAAAGCTTTCAAAAATTAACAAGTTTAGTCCCTGAAGTTTCACATTTGGCAAGATTGGTCCCTGAACTTTCAGATAATGACAGAAATGGTCCTTGGTGAAGAGGAAAGTCAACAAAAGTCCTCCAAAAATCCTAAAGTTACAAATTTGATCCTTGGATTGCATTTTCAAGTTTTACAAGAAAGGTCCCTCAAGTTTGCAAAGTTGTCAGAAATGGCCCCCGGGAACCTTAATTTCAAGAAAAGTGACAAAATAAACCTTGGGAATTATGGAATGACAAAATTGGCCCTTGGATGAAGTTTGAGAAATTGGCAGGAAATACCCTTCAAAAATTCAGAAAATACAAGTTTGGTCCTTGTGATTCACTAAACATCAAACGGACCCTTTGTTAGTTATAACCCAATTAAACCCAACACACCCTAAATAAACCCAATCCTACCCCAGGCCCAACCAACTCAGCCCACCAGAACCCACCCCACACTTTTTTATATAATGTCTGGGTCAAACAAAAAAATAAATAAAATAATAATAAGTCAAACCCAACACTTCTCCCCCTTCCCCGTTTATCCAACAGTACCCCATCACCATCCCCGACCAACCCCTGCAACAATCCACCACCCACCTCAAAAGCTTCCCCATCACCTTTTCCCTCCTCCAAGACCCTCACAACCTTATACCTACCACTTAATCCAAGCTGGCAATCCCAAAAGTCTCCACAAAGTTTTGGCGCCAAAACTGAATATATGGCCAGGATCACTTCTACTTTAATTAAATGGTTGGGATTTGTTCAGGAAGTCACAAGGATCAATTTAGGGTTGATTTCTCTCAGAAAGGAAGCACAACAAAGGATTTCTACCTACCTCTTAGTTTAGTATAAATAGGAAGCAAATGTAAGCCATTAGGGCATCCCATCTTAGTTATATTTTCTGTATTCTCTTTTATTTCAGTATTGTATTTCTAAATTTTAAGTTTAATTGAAGTTTAATCCAAGTTTGTTTCAAATTCGAAATTTGCCTCCTTTTCTTAAAGTTTTGAATTTCATTCAAAAGTTGTTGTTTCTGGTTTAAAAATGTTACTTAAGTGTTAGTTAGTTAGTCTGAATCAAAAGAAAGCCAGAAAACAAGCAAAGAAAAAGAAAAGAAAAATACAAAGAAAATCTCAAAAAAAAAAAAAAAAAAAATAAGAAAGAAGAAAGAAGAAAAATAGAAGATCCAGAGGTTGATGAAGATGGTTTAGAACCTCATGGGAGGTACATAGGTGGTTCTTATTCTTGGTACTCAGAATTCTCACAAGCTTGGATGCCAAGTAGGTTTTCAAGCCACAAATTTGATCATATGTTGTGATTTTTGCTCATTGTTGTTGTTAGTTAGTAATCTGTGTTTCTTTCAATCTGCTTTAGCATAATTTAAGTTAATTAGTTGATTAGGGTTTTTGATTTAGTGGTCCACTTGTTTAATTAGTGAAAACAGTCCATTAAGGAGTGTTTGGTTCAGTTTTTTTTACTGTGTCCTAGTTGTTTATTGTAGTAATAGTTGGTTCAAGGTAGTCACCTAGGATCATATTAGCTCAGATTAGTCATCTACTTGGTCACAATTTCAGAACAAGTCAAACTCACACACAAATTTATCCACAGCTCAACTGTTGGTGGATTTGTGCTTCAAATCTGTGAATTCAACTCTAAAATAGTTTAGATTGGTAAAATTGGTTTGCAATAGGCTTAATAAACATCAAGTAGTCATCTGTGGTCAATCATAATTCACTAAAGTCAAGATTTTCAAAAATCTCATAAAGTCAAAGTTGCATACTCAGTTTTTGAGCAAAAGTTAAATCATTTTCTAGGATTCATTTGTTGATAAAATTTAATAAGGATTGTTGATTTTGGATCCCTGTTAGCTTGTTTATCTTTCTCAAAAAGAAAATCCAAGTTTGAAATCCATTTGCCCACTTTAATTTGATTGTGAAGTTGCCTATTGGACTGAGAACTTCCCCTGCATCCAGGAATTTGCAAATTTTCATTTGGCCCTAGATTGTTCATTTTTAGGTGTAATCCCTTAATTCTTGTTGATTTAGATAGCCCCCTAGGTAGAGTTTATAACTTAAGTTTTAGTTTACCCTAGACTGCTTATTAACTGCTTTTTGAGAAGCCATCTTTTAGCCCTTTTGAGACTGCATGCTGTTTGATCTCAGTATGAACTTAGATTGATTGATCTTGTTGTGTTCTTGATCATAGATGTTGTTGTTATTGTACCTTAGTGTTCTTGTTGCTGTTGTTGTTTATTCAGTTGAATAAGCTTTTGAGAGCTTATTGCTTATTCTAGCTTATTTGCTGTTATTGCTTGTGTTCTTGCTATTGTTTCTCTTGTTCATGGTTATGATCTTGCTGTTGTTCTTGTTAAGTCTCTTCTTGTTATTGAATCTGTTGTTGTTTATTGTTGTTATTGTTGTTCTGCTTGTTTAAGCTTATTGAGCTTATCAGCTTATTGGCTTGTGGTGTTGTGTGAATTTCCAAAACAAAATTTTAAAGAAACAATCTTTGAACAAAGAACAAAATTGTGATCTTGAATCTGTTAAGGGTGTGAATCTGGAATTGAGATTTGTTTAAGTTGTTGTGTGTTAAAAATCTGTTTTACAAAAAGGATTTGAGTTTGTGTTCAGAGTAGAAAGGAAAGAAAAAAAAAAAAATTTTATTTGTTCAAAAAGTAAGGCCTGGGATTCGAACCCAGGACCTCACCCTTCCCACAGACACAACATACAACACAAACACCATCTGCCCTAGGGACTTCTCGTGTGTATCTTTGCAACATTTAATGTTTAACTAAGTGCTTTCCTGATTTGCTTATTTATATTAACTAGCTTAATTTTTCTTATTTTCTGCTTATTGGTAATCATTCCCAGCTTGTTCATATTTTTCATAGATTAAGTTCAGTTTGTAATATTTTTCCAAAGAGTTTCATAATTTTTAGAATTGTAATTTAATTACTAGAATTTAATCAGTGTTGTTTAGTATTTAATTCGTATTAATTAGGATTTTTATTAAAATTTTTAATTTTCTAAAATTTTCTTTTGTCTTTTAGTGCGTTAGAAAATTATTTTTAGGCCCGTAGGACTTGCGTAGCTAAAATTTTACATTTTTATTTGTACGTTGACGTTTATCTTAAATAAACGTCACGTTTATTTGTTTACTTGTAATTTAGGATTCCCGATACCTAATTTTGATTCCCGTAGTATTTTAGGATTTCCCTAGTTTGCCAATTCCCTTTTGTTCCCTTTAGGTTATTTTATTTTCATCTTCGTTCGTTAATTTTCCAATTTAGTTAATTTAACGTACCATAAAACCAAACAATCTTTCACAACCAAACTTACAAGTCTTTAATCTCGATCTTTAACGAAGCTTTCCATTCACACCTCGTTGGGGTACGACTCGGGAAATCACTTCCCGGTCTCACAAATATCACATTGCACGAGTTTACGAGGTAATCTTTTTCCTAAAAGGTTTACTTGTATTTCTCCACGTCTTGTTGTCACTCACGATAACTTTGACTCCACTTTGTTGATATTTTTGTGTACTTGTTGTTTTGCACACTAAAACACAACGAATCAAATGGCGCCGCTGCCGGGGAGGCTGTGTGCGAAAG
This sequence comes from Artemisia annua, assembly GCA_014162995.1. NCBI lineage: Eukaryota > Viridiplantae > Streptophyta > Magnoliopsida > Asterales > Asteraceae > Artemisia > Artemisia annua. The sequence continues at coordinate 6,894 of LBNU01010975.1, read as the reverse complement.
TCTCGTAAAAGGTTTTAACGATTAGTCTTGTAGAACCTTCGCAAGAAGTTATCGCTTTCAAAAACTTATAAAAAACCAAAAATATTTTTCTTTTGTTTCTAGTATATTTATTATATCTATAAAAGATTAAAAACACAAAAAGATTTTCCCGTTTTCTTTGTTTAATAATTACAACAATAAAATCTACCGCCGAAAATCAAGGCAGAACACTTCCCAACTGGGGGTGTGAACATTAATAAGTTCCCAAACCTAAGATCAAAACTTGCCTTTGTATCACTTGCGTTTTGGAAAACTTTTAAACGATAAGCAAACTTTAAGAGGAGTCGAAACGGTATAGGGCGATCCAACGAACTTCGCCCTAGCGAGAGATCCATTCTTCTCTCCCGCTCCTTTGTGCGTTTGTCCTTAAAGGTTAACCTTACGTTTTTGATTATTGGTTTAAGTTCCCCTGTCTTTCAAGTTGGTCTTGTTTTGAATTGTGTTTTTTGTGGTGCATGCGCACTCGTTCGTCTACGTCATCAAGTCCTTTGCAATCGCTAAACAACATTCCAAGAAGGCGTAATCGTCGACGTGCCCGTCCAATAGTCGAACCCGAGATTCGCACTATTCCTCCCATCATGGCGGCCGAGCCCACTATGAATGAGCTTCTCCAAGCACCCATCGAGGGTTATGGAGATGCTATCGTTGTTCCAGCCATCGTGGCTGACAACTTTGAACTCAAGACCGGGTTGATAAACCTAGTCACATCCCGGCAATTCTATGGTTTTGAAAGGGACGACCCTCAAGATCACATTCGATGGTTCAACAAAATCACTTCCACCATCAAATGCAAAAACGTCCCTGAAGAGGCAATCAAACTTCTTCTCTTCCCGTTTTCTCTCGATGGGACCGCCAAAAATTGGCTTGACAAACAACCCCCTCGATCGATCGAAACATGGGAAGATTTAGTCAAGAAGTTTGTGAACGAGTTTTTCCCTCCTTCCAAAACCACCGCCCTCAAGAATGAGATCATGAAATTCACGCAAAAATTCGATGAATCATTCAATGAGGCGTGGGATCGATTCAAGGACATGCTTCGTAAATGTCCTCATCATGGGTTTTCCGAGTTAATGCAACTCGATACCTTCTATAACGGAGTGAGCCAAATCGATCAAGACTCTCTAAATGCCTCCGCGGGAGGTAATTTCTTGAATCGAACCACTAGGGATGCTTTGGCTATCATTGAAAATAAGTCTAAGGTACGCATTCCGCGAAGCAAACCGATTGTTTCCCATGCAAATGCTAGTCCTTCTACTTCATTACCCGTGGCTCAATCTAGCACCGATGCTAGGCTTGACAAGCTCACGGAAGCCATCCATGCCTTAGTACTCACCCAAAACAAGAAAGTTTCTCCACAAGCTTCTCAACCTGCCGAGGTTAAGAAAATTGAAGTTTGTGTGACTTGTGGCGGTCCACACGCCTATTATAATTGTACCGCCACCGAAGGCAATCCCTTCGAGGTTAATGCAATAGCCGGTAGTTCTAATCAAGGAGGTAACCAATACCGTCCTCAAATGGAGCAAAATTACCGTGCTAGCAACCAAAGTGGACCACCCGGTTTCCCTCAAAATTTCAATCAAAACCGTAACCAAAACCAAAATCGAATGAACCAAGGTTTTCAAAACCAAGGGAATTTCAATCAAGGGTTTCAAAATCAAGGAAACTTGAATAGAAACCAAGGTTATGGTAATCAAGGGAACAATTTTCATGGTAATGGAAATCATAACCAAGGAAATTTCCAAAATCAAGCTTTCAATCAAAACAACCGAGCTCAAAATTCTCCTAATCAAAATCAAGCCGTTGTTCAAACTCAATCATCAACCGATGAATTGTTGAAACAATTTATGAAAGCTCAAGAAGAAACAAACAGGTTGTTGGTTAGTCAGATTTCTGAACTAAAGAAGTCTTTAAATGATCGACCTTCGGGATCGGGTACGCTTCCAAGCAACACGATCGCCAACCCGAAGGGCGATGTAAAGGCGATCACAACCCGTAGTGGTGTTTCTTATGATGGACCCTCAACTTCTACTACTCCTCCTAAGGAAGTGGAACGAGAACCCGAGGTGACAAAGAACAAGGTGCAATCTCCAAGCCCACGAAGTACCGCACAAGTTCAACCTCCGGAAGTCCAAACTTCAACTGACGAATTCATTTTTCCTAAGAGCATTCCTAAGCCTTCGATCCCATATCCTTCGAGGCTTAATGATCAAAAACTCCGCGACAAAACTAATCTCCAAATGAAGAAGTTCCTTGAAATTTTTCAAAAACTACACTTCGACATTAGTTTTGCGGATGCTCTTCTTTACATGCCCAAGTTTGCTTCTACTTTCAAGAGTCTTCTTAGCAACAAAGAGAAAATGATGGAGCTCACCAACACTCGTTTGAATGAAAATTGTTCGGCGGTACTCCTAAAGAAACTTCCTGAAAAATTAGGAGACCCCGGAAAATTTCTCATCCCTTGTGATTTCCAAAAGCTTGAAGAGTGCTTCGCCTTGGCCGATCTTGGCGCTAGCATAAATCTTATGCCTTTCTCTATTTGGCAAAAGCTTTCACTTCCCGAACTTACTCCAACACACATGACTCTAGAATTGGCAACCCGAACAATTACTAAGCCCGAGGGTATTGCTGAAGATGTCTTTGTGAAGGTTGGAAAGTTCTATTTTCCTGCCGACTTCGTAGTCGTTAATTTTGATGCCGACCCACGTGTTCCCCTCATTTTGGGAAGACCATTCTTGAAAACGGCTCGTGCATTAATTGACGTCTTCGAAGGTGAAATGACTTTAAGGGTCGGAGATGAAAAATTGGTCATAAACATTGAAAATACTTCAAAAGATCTCCTTGACCTTGAACGAGAAGAAATTAACCGAGTTGATGCCATTGAAATTGCTTCTGAGGAGTACTCTCAAGAAGTGCTTGGTTTTTCTCCGAGTGGCGATCCCACTCCTTCTCCAATCATAGCCGACTCGTCTCCTTCCCTCACTCCATTTGAGGGAAGTGACTTCTTTTTAAACGATGTCGAGGCTTTCCTTGCTCTAGATAGCTCAATGTCACAAGAAGTTGATGATGACTATCTTGACTCCGAGGGGGATATACTTTTGCTTGAACAATTGTTAAATGAAGATCCGTTTTCCCCTCTTCCTCCAAAAGAACTTCATAATGAGGAGATCAAATCCATTGAAAAATCTATTGATCCTCCCGAGGTCGAACTTAAGGACTTACCACCTCATCTCGAGTATGCATTTTTGGAGGGTGACGATAAGTTTCCCGTCATTATTGCTAAAGACTTGAGTGAGGAAAACAAAACCGCTCTCATAAAGGTTTTAAAGTCACACAAGCGAGCCATCGCTTGGAAACTTTCCGACATCAAGGGTATTAGCCCGGAATTTTGTATGCACAAGATTTTGATGGAGGATGACTATAAACCGGCGGTTCAACAACAAAGAAGGGTGAATCCGAAAATTCATGAGGTCATCAAACAAGAAGTCATAAAACTACTTGATGCCGGCTTGATTTACCCTATCTCGGATAGTCCTTGGGTGAGCCCCGTCCATTGTGTGCCCAAGAAGGGTGGTATAACGGTTGTGAAAAATGATGATAATGAGTTAATTCCGACTCGATTGGTAACGGGATGGCGTGTGTGCATTGACTATCGAAAGTTAAATGACGCCACCCGTAAAGACCACTTTCATCTACCTTTCATGGACCAAATGCTTGAAAGATTGGCGGGAAACGAATACTATTGTTTCCTTGACGGTTTTTCGGGTTATTTCCAAATTCCCATCGACCCTCAAGATCAAGAGAAAACAACTTTCACGTGCCCATACGGAACATTTGCCTATAGGCGCATGCCTTTCGGTTTGTGCAATGCTCCGGGCACATTTCAAAGATGCATGATGGCCATTTCTCACGACATGATCGAGAAAACGATGGAGGTCTTCATGGATGATTTTTCGGTCGTTGGGAATTCATTCGAATCATGTCTCACCAATTTAGA
>LBNU01010972.1:5628-41731 GCA_014162995.1 Artemisia annua | reverse complement strand
TCATCTAACGGTCGCTAGGTACCGTTAAGTGCTTATTTCGTGAATTTAATAATTATTCGTAACTAATACAATAATTATTATTAATTGAAACTCATACGTAAAGTGTGCAATCCCGAAGTCTCGTGTTCGAGTCCGGACATATTCATTAATTTTTATCCGTTAAAACTTACAGGTTGAATGTCTAAAATGTTCCTTAATATATGTTGAACTAAAGTGTTTCAATTTTGGGGGACACAGAATATCAAACAGGTGCCACAAAATGAACATATTAAACCGTCAATCCGAATTTAGCCCGACTAATTAACTAATAAGATTATAACATTATAAGACGTTTCCATTGACTGCCTGAATAATTAACATAGGATTCTTTCATTTTTCTCAACTGCTACCAAGTTTTTTCAATGCTTGTATGCGTTGTTGGAAAAATGAAATTAGCATCAGATCTGTTAATTTTCATATGCATACATGATGTGAAGGTATCACAGTACTATATATTTAAGTTTTAAAATTTATACAAATGGTACATGCTTTAAGCCTATTTCCAATATCTTATTCATACTTCGAAAATCAATACTTAAGGTTCTACACTTCATGAAGGGAAACATCTATTATAGTCCAAATGTTTTCTGTTGATGTGGCACTGACATTGCATTATAATATTATGAAATCACTGCACAGACACTGACCTATGGCCTGTTTAAGCAAAATAGGCTACAGACTCTAAGACCTGTTCTCTTATATCAGGTAATAGATTGTATTAATGTGGGAATATCACCATGACATATATGTATTATATCTACTAACAAATATGTAAACAATAGTTTCTTCTTGATGCTCGAACTGACTTTTTCAATATCAACAAACTGAGATTACATAGCCATTAGCAGATAACAAGTTTACCATCACAGCTTATATTACGATTCTGCAATCAGATTCATATCAGCCTAAACAAGTAACAATCACATGTACTTTAACCTCTAACAATGAATATAGCTCATGTTATACTTTAGTCTGCCCACCAGAAAAAAGTGGTACCATAAGTCAATCGGAACCAAACCCACAAAACTTGGTAAAAAAGTCCTACAGTAACAGACAAGTGTGAACCACGTGTGCCAATGAACCTCAGAAGATGTAAATATATTAGTGTAAAGCACTACAAGATACATATATGTACGAGATAGAACACTATGCATATACTTGAAATTTAGAAAAGTATATATAAAGGTAAGTATTTTGTAAAATACTCTAAGTGTTATAATTTTTAGAACTTTGGCATGACCCGTTTGTTTGTTAAATGTTTCCATTTTCTCAAGTGTTACAATTTCTCAAATAGTCTACTAGTCGCCTTATACGTAGAATTTAGTACGTAATAATTATATTATTCGCTATATATATAGTTATCGTGTTTAATCCGTTCTACGTTATAAAAATAATCTCCGTATGTCCAAATATATGTAAAAACTCGTTTTCGTCATCCGAAATATTTATTGGGCTTAAATTTCACTATTGGGCCCGTTAACCCAAATTTTAGTCCAAAACTATATAACACGGTTTTAGTTACGTTTAATATATCGTTATATATCGAATTTAATTTTTACACGTCTGATAATAATTTTTGGTCAAAAAGTCAAAGTTGGAAAAGTGCTCCATTGGGCTCGGCCCAACTGTCAACGAGCTCAAATTGGGCTCATTGGGCCCATTGGCCCAATAACCAATTTATTTGTTAAATTTTTATATATCTTTTATATTTAAACATAATTAACTCTTTTAATTATGTTTAATCCTCAAAACACAAAGTTTAGTTAATATTATTTTAATACAACTAAAAATAATATGTGTCGACTAAATAAAATCATTTTCACCAAAAATTACATTTTTAACTAGTTATTTATAATTAGTTAAGGTTACTTAAATATGTAATTAATTATAATCCTTCAATTAAAACTTTCACCAATTCACCACTTGAGCCAAAATTTTATATTTTTCAAAACCCCAATAATTTCTTATTTTTGTTTTAGCCGAAATATATATATACCATATAAGTGTATATATCGTCTTAAACTCGCGTAATTAGTGTAACACACATTTGTACCACCAAATTAATACCACAAGCAACAATATTTACCACACAAGCAAGAAATACACTTAAGAACTAGTAGCATTTAATGGAGTAAAGTTTACATGCATGCAAGATGTATATATATAAACTTGTCAACTTAACAAAATATATGTATTTAGCACTTGGTAACACCTTAGATCATCATAAAAACATGAAATAAACAAGATTAGAAAAGTTTGATGATCCTTACAAAGGGTTTGGATGTGAACGTGGCTAGGAGGAACAAGAGGAGACCCAAACACTTCAAATTTTACCCAAATCACCTTATATATAACCCAAAACACTTGTATATATAACCCTATGAATCTTGATCTTCCAAATTTTTGAGAGAATTTTGTGTTTGTGTGTGTTTTGTGGCCGGCCAAGAAGAAGAGAAAGAAAGAAATAGAGATTTAGGGTGTAGTCTAGTAACTAGTTAAAAGGGTGGCTTGGTTAATAGATTTGGTTAATGGGGTGATTTGTGGTTAAAGGGATATATTGCATGTGATTAACTTGAGTGGGTGGTGACTAAGCCCTTATGTGGCCGGCTAGGGGATCCAAAGAAGAGGGGGAAGTATAACTTTGTCCCGTGTTGGTATATCGTGTGTCGGTTTAAGCTTAAATGTAACCCTTACGTCCCGGTTTGACGTTTTTGGACACGAATACGTAAAATAAAGTTTTTAGCCACGGTTTTGTCAGAAAAGTAATAAAATGAGTTTAATGACTCAAAAATATATTTACTTGACCTTTTTCATAGTTACTTTGGTGTCGGTTCGCGTGCAGCGTTGTTTTTCAGAAAATACTGAGAAACTCTCAGTAAATTACGAAACTTGTCAGTAACTATCCGAAATGGATTAATTTGTGTTTACTGACAAAAATAAACTTTTTCAGTAGTCACTGTAAGCTACAGTGTACAAAACAGTTCCCGAAATCACGCAGAAATGTGCAGAAATGTGCTAAAATGCATATAACGTTAAAAGTAATTATAATAAATAGAAATTTATTATAAAATTAAATTTATGAAAAATACCATTTGTCACAACCGGAGTCACTAAGAACTGACAAATGTCTCAGTGACCCTGAAGACTTAACTTTGATTACAACCTAAACCTCAGAATGACAAGGAAGGAAGCTTGCACAAGAAGATAAGCTCAAGTACTTATCTATACACGTGAAACATGCATTGGAACTCCAAGTTGTCAAATCAGAAGAGCCGAAAATAAGATTCAGGCTAGCTTACTAGGCACGTGCCTGCCTATAGCAAGTGGACAACTTCCTATGCAACCCACATGCAAACACTGTTTCCCTTCCTATATAAACTCATGTCGTAAACTAAGTTAATTAGAGATTCCTACAAAGAAAATAATACAAAGTATTATGGAGAGTTCTTATTTGTCAAAAAACCAGGGTAGTTTTCCGTAGGCTATCATTTGTAAATCTTGTTGATTTATTCATTAATAAAGATTTATAATAGGTGAAAATGACAATAGTATTATTAGCATGTTTTGTGTCGTTCTCAAGCAAACCCTACGTCCAAGATGTTGATGTTCATTAGTTTTCCTCACTTGCTAAAACTTTTGTTAATATCATTCATGGTTTGCATGAACGGCCAGGTCGATCAAGGGGACCCAACATAGTTTTACATCTAAGACGCGCGGCAGCTTCGTTTCACAAAATGTGGGAGTTAACCTAAAGGCTCCCCTTTTGACCCATAATACGTACCCTTGTTTATAAAACTACAAGTTCAACACGATAAACTAACTAGAAACTGTTTTGGACTCACAAGAACAATTACTACAATGTTTTGGGGATTTTACAAGCTGATTATCAAAGAGATGCGTAAGAGATGCTTGTCATCTATCCCCGTGAGCATTACCGTTCCCAAAAAACCCAATCCACTTCATTTACCTACATAAAAACATAATTATAAACGGTTAGTCATAAAAAAGTAGTGAGTAAAACGGAGTTAATACTAATCATAACGTAAGTCACAATCTAATTTATATCTTGCTACTAAACCACCCATATTATATCTAAAACCATAACCATAATGCTAGTAGTATAACATGCTTCTACCATCATATCCAATATCAATGGAAAGACTACTAACTGTGCAATATCTTATCGACTTGCTATTAATTTGGAATTCCCTTCTATAGGTGGCGAGTACTCATGTGTGGCATGTACGGATGCATTCTCAGGTTTCCATTGTATTAGTTTACATGCTCATAATAAGAGATATCTAATCCAATCCATATGAACATTACACTATAGTGGGAGTTCCGCGTTGTGTATCGCTTAGGTACTATTAGCATAAACTATTGGTGCATCGCTTAGGCACCCATAATCTAAACTATCCATCAACAATTGCATCCTTTACTATAATATATTAATAACATACAACTAGAAACATCCATAATCATGCTAAACATAGCTATACTAAATCATACTAGGCTAATATGTTACTCACCTTAAGTTTGGGTTAGGCGTTCCTCTTGCTTGCATCGATCACCTAAACATATAATAATCATACTTGCACTATTAGAAATCACTAAATCATCTAATACTCATAAACTTCATCTTTAACTACTAAACTTGGTCTCTTGAAACATAATACCAAATGGCTCTACTACAATTATCAACCAATCATCAATCATAACCATTTTATCATATTTCCAAATTCATAACTTTTACTAATTTCTTCCTATTCATCTTCATTCATAAAATTATCATTCATAACTTATAGTTCATCATCTATATATCATCAACAACAAATTAAAACTCTTACATAAATCAACTTTTCTCAAAACCCCCAAATTTGACTTCATCAATCATAACATAATAACTACTAAATTCACAAACTCATTACTTACCTTTGAATGAAGATTCAATTGAACACACTTGAAGCCTCCTTCCTAGTTCACCCAATTGCTCCAAACCTTCTTGATAATTATCTTGTGATGTTCTTGTCTATGTAACTAACTACCTATTTCCCTCCTAATTTCCACCATAAACACGTACCTCAACATGTGTAACAATGAGGGGTGAGGGTATTTCTGAAACGACCCTTTCCAATTTGACAATTTTTTTTATTTACATGGCCGAAAAATGATATGTTGTTACTAATCATTAAACTGAACCAGCCCTTGAACGTATATTTAAATTAAACTAGACTCAAATACCTTTAAAACGACGGGTGGCACGATTCCTAACGACTTATGGTTGATTTTATATGAATTTTCAAACATGACTCATTTTTTTGCACAACATGCTGTCTTTCTGGACAGTTTGCTGTAAATTGCAGATTTGACTCACTTAGATTAGACTCAGAACCTGGAACTAATTTCATCAGAAGTAGACTCAATTAACTTTAAAATGATAGGTGGCTCGAATCATACGGACTTACGGTTTATTAGATATGATCCTTTATAGACAGCACAATTTTCTGCACTACTAGCTGTCCTGTTTTCATACTTAACTAAAACGACCAAAACTCGACTTCCACATCCCGACACATCATGAGAGCTTCCATAATACTTTAAAACAACATATAAATCATTTTCATGAACACACTATGTCTAAATGACCTAAGGACACATGCTTTACAAGTGACGGGTATTTTGCCAAACGCCCCTTTTGACCCATTTTCACTACAACTTGAGCATAGCTTATATACATACTTAAATCTAAACTTTGACACTAAAAACAACATTTCAAACCATTTAACGACACTTAGGGTTCAACCTTGACTTGAACTCGGTATCTATCATAATTTACTTGTCTAACATCAACAAGCACTTCCATTTCTTATTAGCACCATGAGCTACTATCCGAGTCATCCTTTAAATAATACAAACCTACAAAACGGTTAAATAACTAAACTGTAAGCATTACGCTTAATGCAATAAGTAAAAAGGATAATAACACGATATTATACATCATTAATCACATAAGCATCATTCACATCACATTAGTCCATAAGACTACTTTTCATTAATACTTGCACATTACACTTAATGCACATATCATCAGTCAAACATAAATCTTACATACCTTACATAAATCACAAATGACTTAACCACAATTTTGGCTAGTCTTGCCAAAATAGTCTTAATTTATTTTTAATCCAATCTCACTAAGCCAAATGCCCCCTAAACCTTCACTATCATCTTCTACATAGCACATATATGCATAAATCAATATAATATGATGTCCATTTTAATTGCCTTACATCCAAACTAAATAACAATAAACCACCATTACCTTTTTTGCTTGCTTTCCTAGTCAAATAATCACCAACAAATATAAACACTTCTAATTTACATGAACTAAGGGTATCGAACCCACCTATAACCATAACTAAAACTCTTTATATCATTTACATGATTATATCCCAAAATCACCAATTTGCTTTCAATTCATTAAAAGGTCTTCAACCAATAATACTATAACATCTTTATTTTGACTTAAAACCATAAGTACCCAAAAACCTCAAATCTTGCTCATGAACCCTAGCTTTTAAATTTACAATTAATTCAAAATTAGAGGTTACTTACTTGTAGAGATGATTGATATGAGTTTATTTCTTGATTTAGGTCCTTAATTCATACTCACTTAATCATCAACGAATCTTGTTTTCCCTCTTTCTTGTTGGTTCCCACATCACCCAACACACACACATAATTCATGAATAATCTAGAATGTTAGGGAAATTCTATCTATAAGTTAGTTGTCGTTGGTTAATTGGCAAGAATAGTCCCTAGGTACTATAACAAGTTGGTTCGGGTAGTAATTTGGGATTTTTGGCAACTTTGATCTCTCAAGTTCTTTTCCCTCATAATTGTGACACATTAATCTTTCTTAAACCATTTACATAATACTTTGACTATCGGGTTTGACTAACCATCACGTAATGTCTTCAACTTATAAAAGTTGTGGTCAAACTTACTCAATGTCATTCTCGAATTTAATACTTAAGAACAGGTTTTGAGGTGTAACAATTTCTATGTTTCCGCAACTTAATTCTTACTTAGTGATAGTTAGTCCCTATCGTTAGCCCCATTACATCGAATGTCCTTATCAGTTAACTTCCGTTACATTTCAGGTCCTTTCCGTTAAATACAACTCTAATAACATTCTAAAATCACATAAGTACTATTGAAATATCCTTGATCGGAACTTCAAATTTTTGGGGTGTTACAAATAACAACGTTTTGATGCTCAAATTTTATCATTGGGTTGCAGAGAGAGAAGATGAATCACGCCTCAATTCACCCTTAGATTGCGTTATTTATTCTCGTATATCAATGATTTAGAAGATATTTAGTTAATATTGGATTTAGGGTTAGGGTTTTGGTGGGAGTCATGTGTGTAAATGAGTATGTGAGAATGAGTGCTTGGGAGGGTGGGGTGTTAGGTGGGAATGGTAAAATTATAAATTGCCCCTCCGTGTTTAATTAGTTTATAAAATCATTTTTAATATGTAGCATTAGATCTAGAGGATTGGTTAGTGGGGATTTAGTCATTTGATCTTTAAAGAACATCTTATCTATGGGTAACTTTTATCTTTCTAACTTATTTGTAAAAATATTCATGCTATTTCAAATATAAACACTGCAACATCTCTATTAGATTTCTCTAACTCTCTTTTCTTATGATGTGCTAATGTCATTTGATTTGCATCATCAGAAGTCACAAAACATATCAACTTTGCTAGAATGTGAATTATGTCGCATGAACACTTTTATCTCTATAAATCGGAAGCTGAGCTTTGTAACGTGACACGTTTATGAAAAAACATATTTTCATCGCCTACTTATCTTTCTCCATTCACGTTGCTACATTCAACCAAATCAGGTTTTTTGTATCAACTCTTTACACGCTTCTCCATTACCACAAATGCACACCCAAACACCCTGCAAACTTTACAAACCCTCAACAGCACAACATTTGGAATAACTCTCTCACGTACAATTAAAATAACAATCATTTGATCACTTGTGTTTTGATCTGAATGTAAGTTTTAACATTGCAAACAGTAGTAATCAACTTTAACATCCCATGCAACATTGAGTAACAATTGTGTTACAAAATAAGGATTCCGACGTTCTGGTTTATGATCTTAGCTATTTGCCAGATCAAAAATCCGTAAGATTAAAAATAGAAAATTTTATCCAAAAAATGAATATATTCAATGCTTCTCCCGAAAGAATCAAGTATATTGTAAAGCAATGGAGCTCAAGCTAGACCTCGACATGAGTAACTTTCATGCTTTCCTTCCGGTTAACTAAAAATCCAAGATGTTAAACTGTAATTCCATTGATCACTACTGGAATCATCACTACTGGATTCAAATGAAGAATCATCACCACTGGAATCCCTGACCTGCAAATTAACCAAAATTTTATCTATTTGTTCACCACACGATCCTATTGTTGTAAACTCAGATCTCTTTAGAGACATCAGTGTATCATTTTGTTAGTTCGTTGATTGATAAAAAGCCATCCAGAATATAGTAATTTACTGATAACTTGACCAGTGCCGGACAAGTTGATAAGACTGGGTCAAAATGGTAAAAGTAGGATATTTGAGCTAAAAAGGAAACGGGTTCATGGGACGAACTGAAAATCACCTGGCTAGAGTGTATTTAAGTGCAGAGAACATTTCAAGTGTTTGATATTATTGTCATCAATAGTTTGTGTTTCAAATTCAATATTTTTTACATTGATTTCTATAAAATAAACAAAACAAGCAACTCAACCCGTTCTAACATTTGACCTATTACCCAACACACCCATATTGTTTCTCTGTAATCAATTAATTAGCACCCCATAGGCTCGCTGAGTGGGTATGGCTTGGGCATTGGTTATTAGTTTTAGGTTTGAATCCTATATATGTATCATCTACTTTAGAGGCCACCCTGAACGTATTGCAAGAAGGTCAAAAGTTTGTTCTGTTCATGTGACAAGGGTGTTACTTGGATGATGTTATCTAGTTGGAACAAATCTTGAAGACTACAAAACCGAGTTGATGGCATCCATTATCTAGTTCTAGTTCCAGTCACAGTCTCACACAATATATACTATTCTCTCATCTCTGCAAAAAATTGCATTTCGACTACATATATAGTTGAATATAGATGTTTGATTATTTGGTTGAATGTCTAAAATGTTCCTTAATATATGTTGAACTAAAGTGTTTCAATTTTGGGGGACACAGAATATCAAACAGGTGCCACAAAATGAACATATTAAACCGTCAATCCGAATTTAGCCCGACTAATTAACTAATAAGATTATAACATTATAAGACGTTTCCATTGACTGCCTGAATAATTAACATAGGATTCTTTCATTTTTCTCAACTGCTACCAAGTTTTTTCAATACTTGTATGCGTTGTTGGAAAAATGAAATTAGCATCAGATCTGTTAATTTTCATATGCATACATGATGTGAAGGTATCACAGTACTATATATTTAAGTTTTAAAATTCATACAAATGGTACATGCTTTAAGCCTATTTCCAATATCTTATTCATACTTCGAAAATCAATACTTAAGGTTCTACACTTCATGAAGGGAAACATCTATTATAGTCCAAATGTTTTCTGTTGATGCGGCACTGACATTGCATTATAATATTATGAAATCACTGCACAGACACTGACCTATGGCCTGTTTAAGCAAAATAGGCTACAGACTCTAAGACCTGTTCTCTCATATCAGGTAATAGATTGTATTAATGTGGGAATATCACCATGACATATATGTATTATATCTACTAACAAATATGTAAACAATAGTTTCTTCTTGATGCTCGAACTGACTTTTTCAATATCAACAAACTGAGATTACATAGCCATTAGCAGATAACAAGTTTACCATCACAGCTTATATTACGATTCTGCAATCAGATTCATATCAGCCTAAACAAGTAACAATCACATGTACTTTAACCTCTAACAATGAATATAGCTCATGTTATACATTAGTCTGCCCACCAGAAAAAAGTGGTACCATAAGTCAATCGGAACCAAACCCACAAAACTTGGTAAAAAAGTCCTACAGTAACAGACAAGTGTGAACCACGTGTGCCAATGAACCTCAGAAGATGTAAATATATTAGTGTAAAGCACTACAAGATACATATATGTACGAGATAGAACACTATGTGCTGTCTCCAATTTTGCATGAAAAGATTCAATTTTCCTGTGTTTTAGTTTTACATATTTTTTGCCTGAAGTTACCAAAAATTATTATTCTTTGCACCAAAACTTTGGTCAGCTAATGACTCACGAGCATCAATGGAGATGACTACACATCAGTAGTGCATGATTATGTATGTGTACAAATTTAAAGAACATTAATCTAGGTACCCATCAATGTTTGATCTTCATTACCTACTTCTTCAGTTAATATACTAGAAAATAATAGAGGATATTTGAATCATAAGCTCGAAAGTAAATTTGTAATGGATTGCAACAAACTTCATAGGAGAATTAGTAATTTTAAGAAGATTGAAAACTCACGACAAGTTGGCAACAATGTATAGTAAGAGGTTAGCTTATAAATTTACCTGCAACTCTTTTGAATCCTGTGCTGATGAGTTTTCGATCGATCTAAACTCTTCTTCCTCGTCATCCTCAGCATCATATACAACTTCAGATACATCAAAAAACGATGATGAGCTCGATTTACTGCTAGTTTTCTCTTCATTACCTGGATGCAGATGAATTTTTATGTCATTAGCTCCTTACACAAGGTTAAACTATCAAATAAAATAAATGGCTTGACTTTTTGATTACCTGTCTCATTGCCACCATTAAATTTAGACTCGTCTTCAGAAAACCTGTTTCTTTGAATAATAAACTCACTTAAATCAGAAGTACGAGAACCCAATTTCACAGAAGGCAAATCAGCATTTTTAAGAGGTTCATTTTCTTCATGAGCGGAACCAATTGATGTTGAAGTGCCCACATCAAATCTCTCATGGCGATGGCTAAATGGATCATCTGGGTGGAAACTTAATGAATCTGATTGAAAAATGGCTCCCACTCGATCATGTTTCATATGATCACTTGGGTCAAAATGAAAATCAAAAGGATTTCTTCTCGGGATCATAACAGAAGGAGCAGACCCAAGTATGTTATCATTTATCTCATGACGATGATCAAAAGGATTCTTTCTAGCAGTCGAAACAAGACTTGTATTAAACGGAAGATTAGAACTTACACTAACCATATTCTTCTCAGCCAACATCCTCATATTCTTAAGCGCTTTTTGCCTAGCAATAAGATTCTCCAAACGCTTGTGTCTTTCCATCTCGGACGTCCCCAAATTCATGAAATTCATTTGATCATCTTCCGTCCACTTCATAACATTCCCCTCCTCCTCATCATCATCCTCATTAGCTCCTATAGCATCATCGTCATTATAATCATCTCTCTCGTTAACAATCTCACCCGACTCAAAAGACCTATCGGAACCATACTCCGTACCAACATTCCACATTCTAGTCCTTTGCCTAACTTCAGCATCCAACAACGGATGATACTCATCCAACATTGGAGGAGACGAACTCTCACCAATATCCGACCCCGAATCCCATCCTCTACTAAAATCCTCATCGTTATAACCAATAGAGCCCCTTCTTGACCTATCACTGCTTCCATATTCACTACTTTTAGACACCAAAGCAACTTTCTCAATTTTTCGACCACCTAACTCACTCTTTTTCTCTTGCTTCAACTTCTTACCATCATAATGTTCCACTTTCTTACTTCTTTCGCTTTCGGCTAGTTGTTGTGCATGACCATAATGCAAAAGGGTACCAAGAAGAATACCAGTTGATGCCATAACAGGAGAAGCATAGACCAAAAACG
The DNA here is from genome assembly GCA_014162995.1 of Artemisia annua. Taxonomy (NCBI): domain Eukaryota; kingdom Viridiplantae; phylum Streptophyta; class Magnoliopsida; order Asterales; family Asteraceae; genus Artemisia; species Artemisia annua. The sequence continues at coordinate 29,752 of LBNU01010972.1, read as the reverse complement.
AAAACAAACTCGGAAAACATTTGTATATAAAAAACATAACAAGAAACATAAATATTAACAAAGGATGCATCATTGCTGATCTGCAACATCTATCTATCAAATTGCTGACATGTTTTTTAAGAAATCCAACCCCCATCATATCCTAACAAACTTTCCCTCCAAAAACCTAGTTTTTCTTATACCTAATATCAACTTCCTTTTTTTTTTTTTTTAATGATGAAAATATATAAAACCTAATAGAATTGGTTAATGAATAATATAATACCTAAAGGATGATGGATTGAATGATATTTGTAATGGGTTTATAGTGTGGAGACGGTGGTCGTAGTTGATGATGGTGCGGTGGCCGGAGACCGTTAAAGTCGTTATTCTTCTGAACGAATAATAAAAATTTTATAATACCTAAAAATTTTATATTGGAACTAGTTATAATACCCGTGCACGCACGGGGTTTTTCCAGAAAAATTTAATTATATAGTATTATCGTTAAAAACATATAATCTTATGTATATATTTTAAAAAGTTAGAGCATCAACATGTGCGAAAGTAAGAAAAATAGTTAGCAGAAATTATAAATATAATCGTGGCATCGACCTTGTATTGTATTCTTGAGCGTGTCTCCTCATAATGTTATTGGGTCAAAGGTTCTTTGATCACATGAGTTTACACATAAATCAAATTTATTTTAAAATTTTTGTTTACTATATNGATGATGGATTGAATGATATTTGTAATGGGTTTATAGTGTGGAGACGGTGGTCGGAGTTGGTGATGGTGCGGTGGCCGGAGACCGTTAAAGTCGTTATTCTTCTGAACGAATAATAAAAATTTTATAATACCTAAAAATTTTATATTGGAATTTTGATTTTTATACTATTGTTACAATAAAAATAATATTAATTGTGTTAGGATTAGAATTCGTAATATATTAATTTGTTGTTATTAATTATAATCTGGATTATATTGATCTATAGTATTTTAAATAGATATATAATTTTTTCCTTTCATATTTGTACTTATGAAAATAAAATATACTATTCAACTTCATTTGTATTAAACAGGTAACATGTATTTTAAGAATTAACTTTGCGATGTCACGTAAGTTTTTATGCATGTACATGCAGTAAAATCACCGTGAGTAACATGACTAACATCGTTTACAACAATGAAAATCAACTATATGTACATATGTATTTCGATTTAATTAGAAATCGTCTATAAAGTACGTATTGTATTGGATGAATTTAAAATATACTAGTAACTCAACTATATAAAATCAAACGTGATAGCATGTTGAAATCAATTAGGATATGTTTAACATTCGAATACAGTATTGTTTATTCACGTCTACCCACCTTTTATTTAAATCCATCATGTTCATTTATTAATTAATTTCTGGTTCTATGTAGATGGGATGATAGAAAAGAATTTTAGGCTAGTAGGCAAGTGATTCATTGGGTTTTCGTGCCAAAACAATTTATCAAAAATACCAACAAACGTGAAGTCAATGTTATCGTGAGACACAAGACGTGGAGAAATACAAGTAAACCTTTTAGGAAAAAGATTACCTCGTAAACTCGTGAAAGTGATATTTTTAAGACCGGGAAAGTGATTTTCCGGGTCGTACCCCAACGAGGTGTGAATGGAAAGATATCGCGAAAGGATCGAGATTAAAATCTTGTATGTTTAATTGGAAAGATTGTTTGGTTTTGTTTGTACGTTAATTTAACGGAAATTAGAAATTAACGAACGAGAATGAAAATAAAATAACCTAAGGGAAACAAAAGGCAAATGGCAAACTAGGGGAATCCTAAAACACTACGGGAATCATGATTAGGTATCGGGAATCCTAAAACACAAGTTAAACAAGTAACGTGACGTTTATTCTAAATACACATCAACGCGCAAACAAAAACGTAAAATTTTAGCTACGCAAATCCTACGGGCCTACAAATAATTTTCTTACGCACTAAATGACAAAATAAATTTTTGGAAAAAAGAAAATTATATTTTTAATAAAAATTCTAATTATTATGAATTTAAAACTATTTTAACTAAATTAAATGGAAATAAATACTAAAGCTGATGAAATAATTCTGAAAATTTTTTTTGGAAATTAAATGTCCTTAAAACTAACCTAAGAAAAAATAAAAATCTGCAAAAAGCAGTTACAAATAAGCAGTAATAAGCCTAAATAAAGCTGATAAGCTAAAATAGAAAGGAATGGTTAGATATTAAATTTTGCAAGATGTGTTTGAGAAGACCCTAGGGCAGAGATGGTATTGGAGTGGTGTGTTGTGTATTTGAGCTAAAGGTAGGGGTTCGACCCCTACCTTTTGCATTTTTTTTCAAACATTTTTTTTTTCTTTTTCTCTTTGCAAAATGATTTTAACAATAAAAAATAACAACTTTTGAAAAGCAACTTGAACTGAAAAGCTTAAAACAAGCTTGTGCAGAGCTTAAAGTATCAACAGCTTCATGTTTTCTTTTTTAAGTGAAAATTTGAAATAAGGCGATTAGCCAAATCAGCACATAAGCTCGAACCTAGGCAAACATAGGCTAACACAACTCACTAACAAACTCACAACAACAATTTAATAAGCTAGATCATAAGGTGAAACCAAATCAAACAAGCTCAGCTTAACTGAGCGCACCAGCAGCAACAGTTGCCAAAGGTCAACTTTGGGGGCAAAAATAAACAAGCTAACAAGCAATTCAGGCCAAACAAAGTAAGGATCTAACAAGACAACCTAACAAGCTTTCCAAAACACTAAAAAAAAAAGGTCCTCAGCTTAAGATTTGAGCAAGCTATGGGGCAGTGAAAAATGGGTCAAATTGGGTGCAGGGTAGAAAAAGGGTAGACAGTGAAGTTTAAGCTATAGAAAAGCTATCAAATTCCCCAAGTTACATCAAATTCCCCAAGTTACAGACCATAACTCCTAACCATGATGAAATTAAAAATCCTCCAACTTCTGAGCATTTTTCAAAACTTTGACTTTTACACTTTTTGCAATTTTCACTTATGTGAAATTCTAGTGAACCTAGGTTACTGAAATTAGTTTATTAGACTAAAATGGAACTACCTCAAGTGAATTTAACAAGTTTATACCTATTGTGATGATTTGGCCATCAATTTTCCTAACAGTGACTGCAAATGGGCAATTAAAACTTGTTTTTGACTTTCTACCAAATGACTATTGAATTTTAGAGTTTAACCATCCTATATGGACCTAGAGTAACCTGCTTGAACAAAGTTTAATACCTAGAACAAGCTTGAACACAAAATAACCCCCGAACCAAACACCCCTCTATGGACAGTCTAGGACAAATAATGAAGCAATTCAAAGGACTTAAGCCATGAAACACTAAACCTACTTAAATTAACAGTAATTAAGCAAAATTAAGCACAAGTAAACAACAAATAGCAACAATAACTCAATTTGGCAAATTTAAGAAAAGAACATGGAAAACCTTACTAGTCCTTCCAAGCATTAAACTAGGCAGGCCAGGGACCAAATTCTATTACCCTAATGCTCCAATGAGCTCTAAACCAAATTCATCCAACCCTTTGCTCTGCTCCAACACTACTGACCACCATATTTTTTTTTTGTGAATTTATTGTATTTTTCTATTTTTTTTTCTTTTCTGAGTTTTTCTTGATTCAAGGTTTCAAAAAGCTTATGGTTAGCTTATGAAGGCTTCTGAGAGTAATTTTGAGCACAATGGAAGTAAGTAACAATACTTTGCAATAAATGAGAAAATTAAGTAAAATTTGAAATTTTCTTAAAAACTGAATATTACTTGAATTTAATTAAAGTAAAAGCATTACAGTTGAAAACTAAACATAAGTAAAGAAAATTACAAGGAAATTCGATGCCTTTGAGGCTTACACTAGGATCCTATTTATACTACTTGTCGAATGGGGTCCTTCACTCTTGCTTGTGCTTGTTTTGTGAGACAAATTGGCCAAAAAGCCTCCATGTGACCTCCTGATCAAATCCTAGTCGTTAATTTAAAGTAAATATGATCCTGACCCCTCTTTGCATTTTGGCGGGAAAACTTGGTTATGGGATTGCCAGCTTGGATGTGGTAGGTAGGAGTTTGTGTGAGATTGGGGAGAGTGTAGTGGGATGGGGATATGTGTGGGGAGCTTTTGAGGTGGGTGGTNATTTTAGAGTTTAACCATCCTATATGGACCTAGAGTAACCTGCTTGAACAAAGTTTAATACCTAGAACAAGCTTGAACACAAAATAACCCCCGAACCAAACACCCCTCTATGGACAGTCTAGGACAAATAATGAAGCAATTCAAAGGACTTAAGCCATGAAACACTAAACCTACTTAAATTAACAGTAATTAAGCAAAATTAAGCACAAGTAAACAACAAATAGCAACAATAACTCAATTTGGCAAATTTAAGAAAAGAACATGGAAAACCTTACTAGTCCTTCCAAGCATTAAACTAGGCAGGCCAGGGACCAAATTCTATTACCCTAATGCTCCAATGAGCTCTAAACCAAATTCATCCAACCCTTTGCTCTGCTCCAACACTACTGACCACCATATTTTTTTTTTGTGAATTTATTGTATTTTTCTATTTTTTTTTCTTTTCTGAGTTTTTCTTGATTCAAGGTTTCAAAAAGCTTATGGTTAGCTTATGAAGGCTTCTGAGAGTAATTTTGAGCACAATGGAAGTAAGTAACAATACTTTGCAATAAATGAGAAAATTAAGTAAAATTTGAAATTTTCTTAAAAACTGAATATTACTTGAATTTAATTAAAGTAAAAGCATTACAGTTGAAAACTAAACATAAGTAAAGAAAATTACAAGGAAATTCGATGCCTTTGAGGCTTACACTAGGATCCTATTTATACTACTTGTCGAATGGGGTCCTTCACTCTTGCTTGTGCTTGTTTTGTGAGACAAATTGGCCAAAAAGCCTCCATGTGACCTCCTGATCAAATCCTAGTCGTTAATTTAAAGTAAATATGATCCTGACCCCTCTTTGCATTTTGGCGGGAAAACTTGGTTATGGGATTGCCAGCTTGGATGTGGTAGGTAGGAGTTTGTGTGAGATTGGGGAGAGTGTAGTGGGATGGGGATATGTGTGGGGAGCTTTTGAGGTGGGTGGTGGAGTATAGCAGTAATGGTGTTGGGAGAATGGTGTTTAACCAGTGTGTAAAGGAGCGGGGTGGGGAAGAAGGTGTTTGTTTGACCTGGTTTTGACTTTGGGCCTTTTATAAATAAACGAGGGTGCTTATTATTTTGGAATGGGCTTTAGGAAATGGTTGGGCCAAGGGGAAATGGATCTGGTTGGGTTTTGGATTTAGGATGTGTTGGGTTTGTTAATAATACCAAGGGTCCGTTTAGTTATGTAGGAGTTAAACACAAGGACCAAAAGTGTACAAATCTGAAAGTTGAGGGGTATCTTCTACCAAATTTTCAAAGTTATTCCAAGGACCATTTGTGTCAACCATTGATTTCCCAAGGTCTTTAAATGATGTTTTCTTCAAAAAAAATAAATAACTAAGGACCAAAATTGTCAACTTTGCAAACTTGAGGGACCAAAGCTGTAATTTCTTGAAAACGCACTCTGAGGACCAAAAATGTCATTTGTTGACTCATGGAGGATGATTGTTGACTTTTTCCTCGTAAAAACTCTCCAGGGACCATTTCTGACATTTTCTGATAGTTCAGGGACTAATTTTGACATTTCTGCATATTTGCTCCGTTTTTTCGTCTGTTTTTAATCCTTTGTACCTGAAATACACAAAAACACACTCCAAGGATATTTGTGATATTATTTGACCATTTTCAAGTGTTTTTGATTATTTTGACTCGGAAAATGGACGAAAAGATATGTGCAAAAAGGCACGTATCAAATCCCCCACCTAAGCAATTGCTAGTCCCTAGCAATTCAGAATTTAAGAACAACCCGTTTTGAAAATTTAATGGATTTGATGTCTCTTTACCAGATAGCCATTACTTCTGGAGTAGCCAAATGTTTCAGTATGTGATACTTTGGTACACTGATAACCAAATAATTTTGAGCAAACCATCAGCTGTCAACGGATTTGATTTGTCTTTACCAAAAGCCGTTTGCTTTTGGATTAGCCAACTCTTTGATAGAATATAGTTATCATCTTGGTGAGTTGATTACCAGTTATGGTTTTCCACTGCCTTTACCACAAGTCATAGCCTTGTGGGCTAGCCAACTCTTCACTATTAAAGATATGGTGAGTTGAATACCGTACAATTTTTGGCAAATTGTCAGCCATAAACGGATTTGAGATATCTTTACCNTCAAATTCGACTAGAATTTCCCCCCCACACTTAGAATTGAATATTGCCCTCAATATTCAAAGTACCGGCACTTAGCCGAAACTTTGAACGAAAAAAGGTAATACTACTAGCCAAGTGTGGAAACGAAATCTTTTTTCACAAAAGGATTTAAAACGATATCCCTGGATAAACATTAGTAACAAGATCGGATATTGGGCGGCTGGATTAAAAATAGGCGCTCCAATCATCACGATCTAAGGGAAACCTGAAAATAAGAGCAAACAACACACAAGAAGCAAAGCACAACAGGGGAAATTCCCCCACACTTAGTTTTTGAAAATAGAAAGAAGACAGAAACATGGGTAAAAACCCATGGCATGCTACTGTTTTTGTTAACAGAGTCGCTAGCTTGACTCGACCCCGAATTCATTGGTTCATGGGGAGCAAGATGTGGAAAAACAATCTCCATCGGGGTTTCATTCAACATGTTTGGATAAACATTTGAAGCATGTGAAAGTTCCACCCTGATGAGATAACCACCGGTATTCTAATAGTGAAAACTAGTAGAAATGATACCGGGGTCAAATATAGTATCCTCATTCCCGAGGGAATGAAGAAGAAGGGAATTCACATAAAATGTGAGGAAGGCAAAGAAAGTCATGATCACAATCATGATAAGCTCATCATCATCAAAAGGAGACTTCATAATGTTCATATTATGAATCTCATCATTCAAGCTCAATTTGTAAAACAAATCATCCATGTGAGTTTTCTCAAAAAGTAATATACCGGGTTTGAAGATTTTATCCTCAGAGAGGAATGAGTTGGACACATCAACCACGGTAAAATCCTCAAAAGATGAGTCATTTTCGGGAGACAAAGTATTGAGATCATTTTGCTCAAGCAACTCAATTCCCGGTGGAAGAGGATCAATGCGAGCGAGTTCACCGGCGAACTCCTCAAAGGTAAATGATTCATATTCGGGGAGAGAAAGATGAGAATGAGAAGTGGGACTGCCACTAATCTTCTCTCCCATATGATCAAAACAGAAGGATTCCAATTCCGGAATAGAATCATTGGACAAGAGATCACTATCCTCAACGGGGATAGGAGATGAAATAGGTTTTTCATTTAAAGCTTCGATTTTAGAAATGAGAAGATTGATATTCAATAACTTTTCACAAAGAACTTCATCTTGGATTTCAGTTTCAATTTCTTCATCATTCTCTTCTACTAAGCTGACTAGCTCAGAAGGTAATTCCTCCACATAACCGATGTCTCCATAAGATAAAGAATTGTCATCAGTATGTGAATCACTAAGCTCGATGTTGGGATTAGAATTTAAAAGATTTTCAATTTCTCCCAGATCGGCTTCGAAGTCAAAGAGATCATCGTCACTTCCCGATGGAAGTGGATCGATGTGAGTTAGTTCATCTGTGAACTCCTCAAGAAGAGGGTCAACATCAGAATGAGGCAGTGATGCCTCTACATACTCAATGTCTCCACAAGATAAAGAACAATCCTCATCAGAATCGGAGAACATCTCAATTTGATCATTTGGATTTTTAGGAGGGGAAGGGATATCACACACATGATCAAGAATTCCCTGTGACTCTCTTGGGATTGGGACAAGGTTCTCAACACTAGACTTTATGAATTCGTCCGATTCCTTTTCAGGAACAGTGCTAAGATGCTCATCCTCCATGCTTAGAGAGTGAGTGGGAACTTCGGGTGTGATAACAGACTGAGGGAGTTGAGAAGTGTTAGCATGTATGGATTCTTCAAGTTCCATTTGTTCTTTTGCTAGTGATCCCGTCATATTCTTTTCTCCCTGTGTTTCCATGGGTGCAGTTTCAACTGATGAACCCTTATAAAATTGAAGAATGTCAAGTGTATCTTCATCATCACTGTCATCACAAATGAAACGGAATTGAGAACCAGATCTGGCTGCTTTTTCTTTTGCAATTGATTCTCTAATGGAGTTTTCAAGGGCAATTTGGGCATCTAATTTAGCAGCCTGCTCTTCAGCCAATAATTCTGCCATAGTTTTCTCATGATGATTTTCTCGGGCATGTTCTTCCTTCAATTCTTTTACTAAATCCAGAAGATCAAGGAGAAGATTTTGAGGAATTGGCTGAGGCGGTTCCTGATTCATTTGTTAATGTGGAGGTTGTTCATGATAAGGATAGTCATAATTGTCACAAGGAACATACTCATCGACAGATGTGTTCCTAGTAGGACAATCAACACTGAAATGTGAGCCTCCACAGTAGTCATAGCGACTAAACTGATGTGACTGTGATTCATGTGGATTGTGGTCAAAACCAAATTCATGATTGTTACAAGGAACCTGTTCATACACAAAGTGATTCCTAGTTTGACAATCAGAGCTGAAGTGTGGACCTCCACAGTACTCACAAGAAAAGTTTGGTGTATTTTGAAACGATGCATCATTGAGATTTGGATAATATGGTTCTTGCTCGTATGAATGTGATGGGTAGTTGGAAAAATTTGAAAAGTCGTTGAATGAGTTCGGATTAGGATCATAAGCAAATGAATTCCTCGAACCACAGAACGAACAACTTCCGTTTCGAATATCATTACCACACCGTTCACATGTACACCAACGACATGGTGAACTGAAAAGCGGCTCACCACAACTCACGCAAGGAATAAGTGATTGCATTTGAGAAGGAATTGGACCATTCAAAGAATCAGCACAATCATCCGAATGATTATCAAGTCTCGAAGAACATTTTGAAAAATGCGGAGGTTGTACAAGTGGTGTGCTCTTAGAGCTAGCAATTTCCACCACTTCCGTTATGACCCCCGGTTCTTGTTCTTGATAAACGTGAAGATTAGGCAAGTCGTTCTTTTTAGTCACCGCTTTAAGCTCAGTACGTTTGCTTGATAAACTTCGAACCGTAAATCGTGAAAGGTCTGGATTAAGTCTTGACGGTTTGTCATTAATAGCACGTATCTCGGGCTGTGAAGGGTAGTTGGAAGAACTTTGAGAATCATTGAGAGACTTTTTAGTGGATAATTCGCACCAATAACAATTTTCGTCTCAACAATAATTTCCACACTTCTCACAGGTACACCGGAAACAACGATAGCCGTTCTCGATCGGGTTTTTGCAATGAAAACATGTGTAGCCGAGAGACGCCATAAGAATTATACATGAGAGAAGTATAAGAAGGTAGAATCAAACGGATGGAGGGTAAAGAAGATTATTTTTGGGTTTTTCAAAAAACACATCAATTAAAACGAGACCAACAAAAAGACAAGGGAACTTAAACCAATAATCAAGAACGTAAGGTTAACCTTTAAGGACAAACGCACAAAGGAGCGGGAGAGAAGAATGGATCTCTCACTAGGGCGAAGTTCGTCGGATCGCCCTATACCGTTTCGACTCCTCTTAAAGTTTGCTTATCGTTTAAAAGTTTTCCAAAACGCAAGTGATACAAAGGCAAGTCTTGATCTTTAGTTTGGGAACTTATTATGGTCACACCCCCAGTTGGGAAGTGTTCTGCCTTGGTTTTCGGCGGTTGTTTTTATTGTTGTAATTATTAAACAAAGAAAACGGGAAAATCTTTTTGTGTTTTTAATCTTTTATAGATATAAATACATATATAGAAACAAAAGAAAAATATTTTTGGTTTTTTATAAGTTTTTTTGAAAGCAATAACTTCTTGCGAAGGTTCTACAAGACTAATCGTTAAAACCTTTTACGAGACTTTTCGACACACAGCCTCCCCGGCAGCGGCGCCATTTGATTCATTGTGTTTTCGTGTCAAAACAATTTATCAAAAATACCAACAAACGTGAAGTCAATGTTATCGTGAGACAACAAGACGTGGAGAAATACAAGTAAACCTTTTAGGAAAAAGATTACCTCGTAAAATCGTGAAAGTGATATTTTTAAGAACGGGAAAGTGATTTCCCGGGTCGTACCCCAACGAGGTGTGAATGGAAAGATATCGCGAAAGGATCGAGATTAAGATCTTGTATGTTTAATTGGAAAGATTGTTTGGTTTTGTTTGTACATTAATTTAACGGAAATTGGAAATTAACGAACGAGATTGAAAATAAAATAACCTAAGGGAAACAAAAGGCAAATGGCAAACTAGGGGAATCCTAAAACACTACCGGAATCATGATTAGGTATCGGGAATCCTAAAACACAAGTTAAACAAGTAACGTGACGTTTATTCTAAATAAACGTCAACGCGCAAACAAAAATGTAATATTTTAGCTACGCAAATCCTACGGGCCTACAAAAAATTTTCTTACGCACTAAATGACAAAATAAATTTTTGGAAAAAAGAAAATTAAAATTTTAATAAAAATTCTAATTATTATGAATTTAAAACTATTTTAACTAAATTAAATGAAACTAAATACTAAAGCTGATGAAATAATTCTGAAAATTTTTTTTGGAAATTAAATGTCCTTAAAACTAACCTAAGAAAAATAAAAATCTGCAAAAAGCAGTTACAAATAAGCAGTAATAAGCCTAAATAAAGCTGATAAGCTAAAATAGAAAGGAATGGTTAGATATTAAATTTTGCAAGATGTGTTTGAGAAGACCCTAGGGCAGAGATGGTATTGGAGTGGTGTGTTGTGTATCTGAGCTAAAGGTCAGGGGTTCGACCCCTACCTTTTGCATTTTTTTTTCAAACATTTTTTTTTCTTTTTCTCTTTGCAAAATGATTTTAACAATAAAAAATAACAACTTTTGAAAAGCAACTTGAACTGAAAAGCTTAAAACAAGCTTGTGCAGAGCTTAAAATATCAACAGCTTCATGCTTTCTTTTTTAAGTGAAAATTTGAAATACGGCGATTAGCCAAATCAGCACATAAGCTCGAACCTAGGCAAACATAGGCTAACACAACTCACTAACAAACTCACAACAACAATTAAGTAAGCTAGATCATAAGGTGAAACCAAATCAAACAAGCTCAGCTTAACTGAGTGCACCAGCAGCAACAGTTGCCAAAGGTCAACTTTGGGGGCAAAAATAAACAAGCTAACAAGCAATTCAGGCCAAACAAAGTAAGGATCTAACAAGACAACCTAACAAGCTTTACAAAACACTAAAAAAAAGGTCCTCAGCTTAAGATTTGAGCAAGCTATGGGCAGTGAAAAATGGGTCAAATTGGGTGCAGGGTAGAAAAAGGGTAGACAGTGAAGTTTAAGCTATAGAAAAGCTATCAAGAAAAATTTCTAAAATTAAACTAAAATTGGTCCGGCAATCACAAGCTGGCAAACATCAAATTCCCCAAGTTACAGACCATAACTCCTAACCATAATGAAATAAAAAATCCTCCAACTTCTGAGCATTTTTCAAAACTTTGACTTTTTCACTTTTTGCAATTTTGACTTATGTGAAATTCTAGTGAACCTAGGTTACTGAAATTAGTTTATTAGACTAAAATGGAACTACCTCAAGTGAATTTAACAAGTTTACCTATTGTGATGATTTGGCCATCAATTTTCCTAACAGTGACTGCAAATGGGCAATTAAAACTTGTTTTTGACTTTCTACCAAAAGACTATTGAATTTTAGAGTTTAACCATCCTATATGAACCTAGAGTAACCTGCTTGAACAAAGTTTAATACCTAGAACAAGCTTGAACACAAAATAACCCCTGAACCGAACACCCCTCTATGGACAGTCTAGGACAAATAATGAAGCAATTCAAAGGACTTAAGCCATGAAACACTAAACCTACTTAAATTAACAGTAATTAAGCATAATTAAGCACAAGTAAACAACAAACAGCAACAACAACTCAATTTGGCAAATTTAAGAAAAGAACATGGAAATCCTTACCAGTCCTTCCAAGCATCAAACGAGGCAGGCCAGGGACCAAATTCTATTACCCTAATGCTCCCATGAGCTCTAAACCAAACTCATCCAACCCTTTGCTCTGCTCCAATACTACTGACCACCATTTTTTTTTTGTGAATTTCTTGTATTTTTCTATTTTTCTTTCTTTTCTGAGTTTTTCTTGATTCAAGGTTTCAAAAAGCTTATGGTTAGCTTATGAAGGCTTCTGAGAGTAATTTTGAGAACAATGGAAATAAGTAACAATACTTTGCAATAAATGAGAAAATTAAGTAAAATTTGAAATTTTCTTAAAAACTGAATATTACTTGAATTTAATTAAAGTAAAAGCATTACAGTTGAAAACTAAACATAAGCAAAGAAAATTACAAGGAAATTCGATGCCTTTGAGGCTTACACTAGGATCCTATTTATACTACTTGTCGAATGGGGTCCTTCACTCTTGCTTGTGCTTGTTTTGTGAGACAAATTGGCCAAAAAGCCTCCATGTGACCTCCTGATCAAATCCTAGTCGTTAATTTAAAGTAAATATGATCCTGACCCCTCTTTGCATTTTGGCGGGAAAACTTGGTTATGGGATTGCCAGCTTGGATGTGGTAGGTAGGAGTTTGTGTGAGATTGGGGAGAGTGTAGTGGGATGGGGATATGTGTGGGGAGCTTTTGAGGTGGGTGGTAGAGTATAGCAGTGGTGGTGTTGGGAGAACGGTGTTTAACCAGTGTGTAAAGGAGCGGGGTGGGGAAGAAGGTGTTTGTTTGACCTGGTTTGACTTTGGGCCTTTTATAAATAAACGAGGGTGTTTATTATTTTGGAATGGGCTTTAGGAAAAGGTTGGGCCAAGGGGAAATGGATCTGGTTGGGTTTTGGATTTAGGATGTGTTGGGTTTGTTAATAATACCAAGGGTCCGTTTAGTTATGTAGGAGTTAAACACAAGGACCAAAAGTGTACAAATCTGAAAGTTGAGGGGTATCTTCTGTCAAATTTTATCTTCTGCCAAATTTTCAAAGTTATTCCAAGGACCATTTGTGTCAACCATTGATTTCCCAAGGTCTTTAAATGATGTTTTCTTCAAAAAAAATAAATAACTAAGGACCAAAATTGTCAACTTTGCAAACTTGAGGGACCAAAGCTGTAATTTCTTGAAAACGCACTCTGAGGACCAAAAATGTCATTTGTTGACTCATGGAGGATGATTGTTGACTTTTTCCTCATAAAAACTCTCCTGGGACCATTTCTGACATTTTCTGATAGTTCAGGGACTGATTTAGACATTTCTGCATATTTGCTCCGTTTTTTCGTCTGTTTTTAATCCTTTGTACCTGAAATACACAAAAACACACTCCAAGGATATTTGTGATATTATTTGACCATTTTCAAGTGTTTTTGATTGTTTTGACTCGGAAAATGGACGAAAAGATATGTGCAAAAAGGCACGTATCAGCAAGGGATATGTTTTTTCACTATACACATCAGCGTTTTCTTTCTCTTCTTTCACTTCCCTTCACCACTCTTCACCTTTTACACTATGTTCTCAAGTTGTTTTTAGAGGTGAAAGTGAAAAGGAAGGGAAAAAACAAAATTTTTGGTATGTTCTCAAGATTTTTTCAAGAAATGAAATGGGAAGTAAAGGAAATAAAGTGAGTGGGTCCTTAATGTGTTTTGTTGATGATACTTTCTGCCCAACTTTGGGGTGAAAGTGAAGGAAACCATGTGTGTTTTGTCTTCTTATGGACTCTTGCTACTCCCTCCGTCTCAAAATAATTGTCAGGAGACAAAAATCACAAAGTTTAGTAAAAGTAGGACCACTTTAATTTTCAACCACTCAAATAGAATATTCTTCCACAAAGTTTTTTAGTTTTTACTTAAAAAGGAAAGTGGACAATTTTTTTGAGACATCCCGAAATAGAAATATGGACTATTATTTTGAGATGGAGGGAGTATTTTATTTGTACTTGAAACAATTTTTTATAGTTTATTATCTTTATTTTAATATGAACTTTACACCTACTTTCATTACTTTCCTTCTCTCATTTTATGCTACGTAACTAGAGAACACAAAACCTTTATGACAATCTTTCATTTACTCTCCTCACCACTTACCATCCCCTCCTTCATCTTTCACTTTACTTACTTTCCTAACAAAATAAAAACTAGATAAAGAGGGCAAAGGGAAACCCATCTTCACCATAACTCCTTTTTTTTTTTTAACTTACACAATTAAAAACGTAAACGTAAAAATATAAACACAAAAATGTATGCATACAAAATAGAAAACTTTTATTCATAACTTAAAAACATCACAGACTTAGAAATTAAAAATACTAAATTAAAAACTGGAATTAAATATTACGAGACAAATGCTCGACCAAATCGGCACAAAGGTTTTGATGCATTTGAGACGATCTGATGTACCTAATAACCTTTCGTATTTGTTCATTAGATCGTATGGGGTCATCCGGTTGATGTGCTTCCGCTGGGTACCATTCGGGAGATATTGCCTTTTTTTTTGTCTTTCCTAATCATGTTATGTAATATGATGCAAGTATACATGATATTAACTGATCTTTCTTTTTTCATGATTTTTGTGGGAGTGGTAAATATCGCCCATTTCTTCTTCAAAACATCAAACACCCGTTTTACATCTTTCTTTGCCGATTCCTGCATTTGCTTATACCTTATTCTCTTGTGGTCATCATCTGCTGGTTCTGGAATCGTTTTAACGAATGTTGCCAATTCCGGATATATCCCGTCAACAAGATAGTACCCAAATGGGTAAGTTACCCCGTTAGCAACAAATGGAATCTCCGGTGCGATTCCTTGTTTAAGATCGTTAAAGAAATGAGAGATATCCATGACGTTGATATCGTTGTTCGCCCCGGAAGTACCAAAGAAAGCATGCCATATACATAAGTCTTGTGATGCAACCGCTTCCAGCAACATGAACGGATTCGAACCATGATCACGTTTAACATATTGACCTTTGTGTGCATTCAGACAACCAAACCACTCCCAATATGTACAGTCAAGACTTCCTAACATACCCGGAAACCCGTGTATTTCTTCGTGATGTTGATAAAGCTTTATGACATCAGTCATAGTGGGTTTCCTCAAATACTCTGAACCAAAAATTTCCATAACAGAGTTACAAAAATGATCAAGACATCGACGAGAAGTTTTATCACCCATCTGCAGATATTCGTCTAAAGCATCAGGAATCGCACCGTATGCCATTTGACGAATTGCGGAGGTGCACTTCATCAACGCTGAAATGCCTTTTTTTCCGGTACAATCAACATTACTACTAAAAATGGATTATGAATAGTTACCTCCCGAACTATCCAGTTGAAAAGAGTTCAACTCATTCGGAACCTCTTTCAAAAAGTATGTTCATCGTAGAACGGGTTCTCAGAAAAATAGGCGTCAACTAAACGTTCATGAGCACCATAATGATCTCGATGAAGGAGTTTTATCGTCGGGCGATTTGCTTTTCATCTATTTTTAATAAACGACAGCGATCTTGAAATAAAATTCAATCTCCGACTTGTAACTTCTCGTTCTTCTTCTGAGTCGGTGAACATAATCATATCGGAATTCATTTGGAAAATAAAAGGAATGAGATATATGTTATTTGAGATTGTGTTTAAAAAATATATGTTTGTGGGTATTTATAAAAGAAATAAAGTGGGGTGGTATGATTTTTTTTAGGCCCAAACGGTAACAAACGTATATATTGCAACGTTCGATTTTCTTTTACTCAAACGCAATGTACGAAAGTGATTAAATGAGATGGTGGGGCCCGTTTTTTCTTATTTTTCATTTGGTGAAGGCTTCACCGATTCTTGTTTCATTTTGTGTGCTTTGCGCGTGAACCAAGGTGGTGGGCAAGGAGCTTGGCGCGTGAGGTGGGGCTGGATGGTGAAACCACCACCTCCTTGACAACCGGCCTTAAAGACAAACTATAAAGTTGCATCGGGGTATGTTAAAAAGTATTACTTCAATATATAGTTAGTTAAAGTATTACGTACGTATTTCATCACTTGGATATATACCACCTAGACTATAAGCGCTTTGGTAAAAAATTTACAGGAAGTTTAAGATATGTTAACCGATACCAACATTGATATACTATAAATCAAGTTGGCACCATACGAGAGGTATATTGTTACAAGTTTTGGTATCCCTAATGTGTTAATATGGAACCTTGAACGGAAAAAGTGGAAAACTCATCTTGCGCTCTTTTCCATTGCCATTTGCAAGTGGTTCATTGTTGTTCCGGTTTACTTAATCTACTTAACCATTAAGAAGTTAACTAACCAACTAACATGTCTAGTAATAATGGTTTAAACTTTAAGAGTTTATATATATGGGTAAGATAACACAATAAAATACTTTTTAATGTTAAACTCTTTATTGATGCATATCAAAGAACTATACTTGATTGTTTGCGGAATAACAAACGAGATTGGATGACAATGTATGTGTGGTGATCTCCTCTCTAAACTCAAACAGACAAACACAAACCAAAGTAAGTGTTTGAATAAAAACTATGATTAACCAACATATTCTAATATTTAGGACTTAGTTCTATTTGGAGGATGAATATGAACTCTTGAAAGTGTTAATAACTTTTAGAAAAAATTGCATATATACCCATTAAAACTTAAGAATTTGCATATTTCCTCAAAATACAAGTTTTTAATGCATGATGTACAATGCAAATTAAACATATTTTGGGTATATATGCAAATATGCAAGTGTTAGTGGGTATACATGTAATTGCCCTAACTTTTAATTCAAGAGATATATATTCCTTCATTACAGCATCCTATTTATAGGCAAAGGTAATATGGACACTCGTGGGGTAAAGTTAGTGTCAACATTTGATAGACAAATGGACACTTTGTACTTTTGTTTCTATGCTTAGTATGCTAACAGACATACTTTACGGAATAGAATTGACAATTGTTTGTAACTTTTTACCAACTAGTACATCTTTAAATTTTGATAAGTACTTTGCACTTATATTCCCTTTTTCCACCCATGTATCAGTGACTTAAACATTCTACCAAAATGTCAAAGTCATCAGGATGTCTTCAGTATGTTGAGGAGATATTTCAGGAGTGAGTGAGTTATTATAAGCACTCACTAACTCCATAATCTTCTTCTTGGTTCTCACTTTCACTGACTGAGTACCGCCTAAGTTTATGTTGAGTCTTTCTTTCAGACTCTGAAGAACTTATTGGAGACGACTCCCTGAATGTTTTCTTACATTCAGAGACTTGTTTTGTACTTAGGAAGTTTTTCATTCAAATTCTATATAGGAGATCGGGCACTATAAATTGGCACAATAATCTCCCCTTATTTGATAGAAAAATAGCCTAAATGTTTATAAGTGTAAGTGAGCAAAACAACGTCTTCTTACGATTGAATCGATGAAAAACAAATATTGGACAATGAATATATTATTATCACATACACACCCCACAAGACCGGACGATCGACAAGTCATTAGTGAGGGTGGATTTTTTCACGTTTGAATTGTCAATGACTGGACTAAATATTGGTTTTGATATATCCCATTTTTTTACTATCTATAGCATACAATGATGGTGCTTAATAGCATAAGATTGTCGCGGTAACTGCCTAAAACTTTTGAAATACATGTTGGGGAATCTCGGGGTTTTAAAGACGCTAACAACAATGTTAAAAATTAACGGATAAAGAAGAAAATACGATTGTATACAACTAGTTATAATACCCGCGCATGCGCGGGTTTCTTCTAAGATTTTAAATAACATATTTTTGTTTATTAAAAAACAGATAACTTACCTTTTATTTTTATTTTTATTTTTTTTAAGATGCTTAATTTTGTTTTATAATTATGTTTGATGTACGTTGTGAAGTTCAGATATGTTATTTTCATAAATATGATCATCTTTATGTATGAAGTTTAGCTACCGCATGTTGTGTTTGTGTATCGATATTTTAGATCAATTTATTTCTTAATATTACGCTGAAACATTAATGGTTGTGTTACCATATAACTTTTGTAAGTTTAGCTATTATAACGAACATTCAAACACCCCTTTGGATATCAAAATTTAATTTATCTGTTAGCAAGAGCAAGTATACTTCTTTTCTTAAATCAAAATGTTACATAACCTACTAAGAGCAAAATACCTATTAATTAGGGGTGGAAACGAGCCGAGCCGAGCTCGAGCTCGCCAGAGCTCGAGCTCGGCTCGTTAATATATATAAAGCTCGAGCTCGGGCTCGAGCTCGTTTCGAGCTTTATATTTTGAACTCGAGCTCGGCTCGTGAAAATTTTCAAAAGCTCGAGCTCGAGCTCGAGCTCGACTAATTTATATAATGTGTTAAAGAAAACAAAGTTCAAATAGAGCTCGGCTCGTTAATNTTTATTTCTTAATATTATGCTGAAACATTAATGGTTGTGTTACCATGTAACTTTTGTAAGTTTAGCTATTATAACGAACATTCAAACACCCCTTTGGATATCAAAATTTAATTTATTTGTTAGCAAGAGCAAGTATACTTCTTTTCTTAAATCAAAATGTTACATAACCTGCTAAGAGCAAAATACCTATTAATCATTGTTGGGCTGTTATGTGTTGGTATCTGAATTAACATCACGACATAACGAAATTTCGTATTTGTATTTGTATTAAAATTGGATGGGATGTACAAAATTCTTATGGTTTAAACTTTTGTACGAATTTTTATCTAATTTTTGTTTTTTTATCATATATAGTTTTAGCTTGAATTTGAATAGCATCTACCTTAAAGAATTATGAATTGTATTACTATAGTTTTAAAGCTAGTGCACAGGTTCAACAATTAATATAACACTTGGCTGTTAAGCAATGCATGTTCACCGTGGATATTAAACTGAGATAAGTCATTAATATACATGT
The DNA here is from genome assembly GCA_014162995.1 of Artemisia annua. Classification (NCBI taxonomy): domain Eukaryota; kingdom Viridiplantae; phylum Streptophyta; class Magnoliopsida; order Asterales; family Asteraceae; genus Artemisia; species Artemisia annua. The sequence continues at coordinate 10,684 of LBNU01010972.1, read as the reverse complement.
GAAATTTGGTTAAAAGTTTCTGCATATAATATCCATAATCACATGAACAAAGGGTTTTAACACACATGCAAAGCCAAGATAATATTACATTTCAAACAACCAGGTTAATTCCAAAAGTACCGAAATGTTTATCATATACTCTTGAAGTAGACTTCAAAATATTCAGGTAGTTCAAAGGAACAAAATCCTACAAACGTTTTGAAGGTATGATCATAGGAGTTAAAGAAGGCCACCTCTATAAAATACATACATATTTTGGATTTTCAATAGCCTCCCCAAATCAATAAGAATACGTAATGAAGTTTAGATAGATACATCTTTAATTAGTCAGCGCACTTGGTCTTTAACGCATCCTCATTAATATTTGCTTCTGATCTATACATATGGATCCCGACTCATCCTATCAGCATTAGATGCTCTGTCCTTGAGTACATGCAGGAGAAGATCACAGGCATGCCTTGAAGACGGTCTTTCAGCAGGAGTGGTTTTGGTGCATCGGAGTTCCAATCTCAAGAACTTGAAACGCAACAATTTCTTCATGAGGTAATAGTGGTTCCATCTTCTGATCTATTAGTTCATCACGCCCTGGTCCTTGCATTTCAATATGAGACTCGACCCATCTCACCATATCCACATTTTCACCAAAGGTGCCACCTGTCAGCATTCTCCTAGTCACCAATTCCATCAGAACGATTCCCATATGGTAAATGTCATTGTTTTTTCGTCGCCTTAAATAAGTAAGCATGTTCTGTTGACAAAACACAAATTTAATTAGTTACTAAACATTAACATAAAAATAACATAAAAAGTTAAAGACACTATATGTGTGGCTGAAATTGTGAATATTCTATGTACCTGGAGCTATGTAACCGTAAGACATTGTGAACCACAATATTAGAGTTTAGGCATGCTATCATGGTGAAGGTACTCCACACCCTGAGCTAACCCAACCGCAATGTTCCTGGTGAAGCCAGTCATAAACACTACCATTCTCCATATACTCGTATATCAACAGGTTCGATCTCGCCCCCTCTGTTGCTGCAGTATCCTAATAACTTAACCAGCCAAACTACAAGAATAGGATCGACACATCATGTTATTTCCTATTAGATCAAAATGCCAAATCTTGAATTAAAAACCAAAGTATTTATTCCTATTTTCCTTGTAATCGATTTAGCTTCTCCGTTGTAGGACAACAGGCAAAACCATTTTGACGATATCAACTGAAATAAAAGTTAACCATAAAATAGTGTTATATATGGGTCAAAAAACATACTAACAAATAACCTTTAAATGAAAATTAAAACCACAAAATTAGTTACTTGTAAAGACTACCTGCACCATTGCATGTTATATTGATCAAACTCGGCAAGTTGAGTAACGGGTCATAACAAATTGGGTAGTCTTCAATGTGGGTCAGGTCTATATGGTCAAAATTGAGATGCGAAACGATCATTTTATTTATTTAAAACTTTGAAGTCCAAAAATGATATCTGTGCTAAGTAGATCAAAAATCATATTACCAAAACAATCCATAAAACTTATATAAAGCAATATGAGAGTTCCATAAGTAGTTTTATCAACCCCATTTAATCAATGTGTATACCAAATTCTTTTAGTTTGACCCATTTAACCTCAACTTAAGAAAAGAGAATGTATCTGGTGGACCTTTGTTATGTTCATCAAGCATATTGACTATATCATTCATCTGTTTATAGCGATATACTTTTAATGTGTCCCATTAGCTCAAAGATGATTTTGCCTGTCATTAGAATAAGGCTACAACTTAACTAAAAAGTCAAACCACACTAATGAAACTCAAAGATAGCAACCCTACTAAATGTAAAAGCATCAGCTCATTTTCAACTAAGAAAACATAGTCAGTGAACAACAGTAAAAATTACTTATAAAAGTATAATACAAACGACACAATAATGATGTATAAAAGTATAATGATATATAAAAATGGCTCAATCAATAGCTAATTGCAAATTACAATAAGTTCTTCTCCAAGCGAACGCAGCCACTGTAAATTCAATCAACTATCAAGTTTATAGTCCTCAAGAATCTCATCCTCTTAAATTAGTAAGCAAATCAACCCCCTCCCCATCTCCTTCCCCTAATAGCTAAACTGAAAGGCTAAGGGTTTCTAATTTACACCGCATATGTGACTACATGCGTGTGAAAAGTAACATTGTTTTTCTCTACCACCAGAGAACGAACAAACAGATCATTTGTTGTACAAAATATATAATTACTGCAACTCACATTGTTAAAATCAAAATAAAGTAATCAACAACATACAAACAAAAACATCATAAATTCACACCTTCATTAAACAAAACTCACTAATTCATCAAAATCAACAATTGAATCAAATTTAAATTAGGAACAGTTTTACCATTGTTGAGAAAGTTCCGAAATTGAGGAAACTATTGGTAACCATCAGATTGGAAAAATTAATAAATTAGGGTTCATAAATTGAGCGAAGATGATCAATTAGAGGTTTTTACATAAATTGATGATTGCGATCAATTTAATTAAGAAAAATTGTGTTAGATTATGATGAATTAAGAGGAGGATAATTGAATTATGATTCTCCTTGGATGCACCGATGAATAAAGATAGGGTGTTTCTATGTTGCGAGCTTTCTTTTTCTTCGAGAAGAGTTTAATCTTCCGCTTTTTTCACTTTTACACTTTGCACCCAAAACTATCATTTATTAAATCTCAAGTACATGTGTATTTTTAGTTTTTCCAATATATGTTTCGTAAAAACGAATTTTTATTTTTTTTTGACAAATTAGGAAACTATTAGCTTTTATTATTTTTCTACATTTATATGTAAATATCTAATTAAAAAAATTATTACCAAATAAGGTATGATTTGATTGAAAAAGTCCCCACTAGGGGTTTTGTTTTATTAGAAAAAAGATGTTGCATAAGTTTCTTATTTCCGAGTAGTAATGCAAGTAGGTTGATTATGTTATTAGGTTTTTGTTATATATTGACTTACATTTACGCACGTAATACGGTTGTTAGGTTTTATGTTTTTTTGGTTCGGTGCTTATCTCATTTTCGGTGCTTGAGAAAGTTGTCTTCCCCGCTTCCCATTTAAGCGTCAANAGATTGGAAAAATTAATAAATTAGGGTTCATAAATTGAGCGAAGATGATCAATTAGAGGTTTTTACATAAATTGATGATTGCGATCAATTTAATTAAGAAAAATTGTGTTAGATTATGATGAATTAAGAGGAGGATAATTGAATTATGATTCTCCTTGGATGCACCGATGAATAAAGATAGGGTGTTTCTATGTTGCGAGCTTTCTTTTTCTTCGAGAAGAGTTTAATCTTCCGCTTTTTTCACTTTTACACTTTGCACCCAAAACTATCATTTATTAAATCTCAAGTACATGTGTATTTTTAGTTTTTCCAATATATGTTTCGTAAAAACGAATTTTTATTTTTTTTTGACAAATTAGGAAACTATTAGCTTTTATTATTTTTCTACATTTATATGTAAATATCTAATTAAAAAAATTATTACCAAATAAGGTATGATTTGATTGAAAAAGTCCCCACTAGGGGTTTTGTTTTATTAGAAAAAAGATGTTGCATAAGTTTCTTATTTCCGAGTAGTAATGCAAGTAGGTTGATTATGTTATTAGGTTTTTGTTATATATTGACTTACATTTACGCACGTAATACGGTTGTTAGGTTTTATGTTTTTTTGGTTCGGTGCTTATCTCATTTTCGGTGCTTGAGAAAGTTGTCTTCCCCGCTTCCCATTTAAGCGTCAAGTCAAATTGTTTTTTTGTTTTCGGAATCCATCTCCAATATGAAAAGAAAAGGTAACATCCCTGGAATAGCATCTTGAGAGATTGTCGTGAATAATAGAATTGATGATATGTTTCACAATGAAAAATAGAGTCCTTGTGTTTCAACTATTAATTCATTAATTTTTTATATAATAAAGGAATTACATCATTTGGGAGTTTTTATGGCAAAACAATCTTATAAGAAAAAAAAATTGGACCAATAGGAGAGCTCAATTTTGGCACATAGGCGAAATCGAGTAACATGATTGGCCAATAAAAGTCAAAATTGAATCGATTTTAGTCAAACTTTAATAAATTTGGTGGAGAATTTGATTGAGGAAAAACACACATAAAAATATAGGTGTCAAATTTATGAAAATAAAAACTTAAAAAAAATGAGATAATTAATAAAACATTAGTGGTTGAATTTTAACAACATGGTACCAATTGTTAAAAGTTAAACAACAACATCGACCATAACATCTATGTCTGCTAAATAAAAGTTTATATATGGATATATTTTAACTTATAACAATGACAGCGCTCGTGCTACTAAACTCGCACATTTTATACAACATAATATTAAATATACGCAATTGTACTTATAACAACGACTCATGTAGTTATTATTTAAAGTTTATATATGGATATCCGGAAAAACAATTTTAAAAAACTTTACGGAGTATATTTTAACTTCATCAACGCTCATTAAGTGCTACTAAACTTGCACATTTTATACAACATGATATCAATAGTTAAAGTTAAACAACAACAACAACATTAACCTCAACCTCAAAATCTATATTAACTAAACAAAGTTAAATCTTTCATCCAATAAAATTTTGTACCCGATATTAAGTTTTTTAAGCAGCTTTGGTATGATCATGTAAATAACAAAACCAAAAACAACTCTAAACGCAATTGGCTTGAAATGTTTTTTCAGCTTGGAATTGAGGGGTTGAACATCTTGATAAAGGGTATTACAATTGATATTGTTAATACAAATATCGCCTAAAACCGTTATTTATATTTTACGATCTTTGCTAAAGTTTGTTAATAACAAAGTGTAAACTTTAGTTTATAGTAAAACATCATTTTAGTTTCTAAGTCTTATATAACTAGACTTTATACTTCATATTAATAATAACATTGTTATATTTCTTAATATAGTAAGTATAAACATCACATCATATGCATTTATGGAAAGGTTGAGTGTTTGACTCTCCATAAGACTTC
>LBNU01010968.1:0-32453 GCA_014162995.1 Artemisia annua | reverse complement strand
TTCTCTAGAAGAACCACCCACTGATTTGGAACTCAAACCTCTTCCCAACAATCTCGAATACGCCTACTTAGAAGGAAATTCACTCCTTCCAGTAGTCATATCGTCGTTACTCGAAACAAATCAAAAAGAAAGACTAGTTTCTGTTCTTAAGAAGCATAAACGCGCTTTTGCGTGGAAAACTTCTGACATTCCAGGAATTAGCCCAGATTTTTGCAAACACAAAATCAATTGTGAAGAAGGTACTAAACCTGTTGTAGAAAGACAACGTCGACTCAACCCAAATATGAAAGAAGTGGTTAAGAAGGAAATCATCAAACTTCTTGACGCAGGAATTATTTATCCTATCGAGGATAGTCCATGGGTGAGTCCAGTTCATTGTGTTCCGAAGAAAGGAGGAATGACCGTAGTAACCAACGAAAGGAATGAATTATTTCCTACTAGAACTGTCACTGGATGGCGAGTATGTATTGATTACAGAAAACTTAACAAAGCCACCAAGAAAGATCATTTTCCTCTACCATTCATGGATTAGATGCTCGAAAGATTAGCAGGGAACAAATACTTTTGCTTCCTTGATGGTTTTTCGGGATATTTCCAAATTCCTATCGATCCAGCCGATCAAGAGAAAACCACATTTACATGTCCTTTTGGAACCTACGCTTATCGGCGTATGCCCTTTGGTCTATGTAATGCACCTGCTACCTTTCAAAGGTGTATGATAGCAATATTCCAAGACATGCTTGAGACATCTATGGAAGTTTTCATGGATGACTTCTCTGTTTTTGGTGATTCTTTTGAAACTTGTCTTTCCAATCTCGATAAAATGCTTGAGAGATGTGAAGCTGCACATCTAGTTCTTAATTGGGAAAAATGCCATTTCATGGTGACTGAAGGAATTGTGTTAGGACACAAAATATCAAGTTCAGGAATGGAAGTAGACAAAGCGAAAATTGATGTTATCACCAAATTACCACCACCAACTAACGTTAAAGCCGTTAGAAGTTTTCTAGGACATGCCGGTTTTTACCGCCGTTTTATCAAAGATTTTTCGAAAATATCGCGTCCTATGACTAAACTTTTAGAAAAGGATTCTGTTTTTGATTTCAATGCTGACTGCATTAAAGCTTTCGAAACATTGAAAAGTCAATTGACTAGTGCCCCAATTATGGTTGCACCTAATTGGTCACTACCATTTGAACTCATGTGTGATGCAAGCGATTTCGCTGTGGGAGCTGTTTTAGGACAACGTGAAGGAAAACATTTTCGTCCTATATACTTCGCTAGTAAAACACTCAACAATGCTCAACAAAACTATACGGTTACAGAAAAGGAGTTATTAGCCGTAGTTTTTGCATTCGACAAATTCAGATCTTATCTCGTGCTTTCAAAAACGATAGTTTTTACAGATCATTCCGCACTCAAATATCTGTTTACCAAACAAGATGCAAAACCGCGTCTTATCAGATGGATTTTACTACTCCAAGAGTTCGACATCGAAATAAAAGATAAGAAAGGAGCAGAAAATCTTGCAGCCGATCATCTGTCACGTCTAGAGAATCCAAATTTGGAAGAATTAAAAGAAAATGAAATTAACGATTATTTTCCGGATGAAACTCTCATGACGATAGATAAAGATGATGATGAAGAAGTACCATGGTTTGCAGATTACGCAAATTATCTTGCAGGAGATATTCTTAAAAAAGGGATGAGTCACTACCAACGTAGTAAGTTCTTTTCGGAACTAAAACACTACTATTGGGAGAAACCTTATCTTTTCAAAATGTGCAAGGATGGAATGATCCGAAGATGTGTTTCGGGTACCGAAACAAGAAAAATTCTTGATGAATGTCATCATGGCCCAACTGGGGGACATTATGGTCCTTCCACTACAGCTAAAAAAGTTTTTGATGCTGGATTTTATTGGCCCACAATTTTCAAAGAAGCATATACTCTCGTTCAAAACTGCGATGCGTGCCAAAAGTCCGGTAACCTTTCTCGTAGAGATGAAATGCCTCAAAAGAGCATTCAAGTCTGCGAAATATTCGATGTTTGGGGAATTGATTTTATGGGACCCTTCCCTAAATCACACAAATACGAATATATCCTCGTTGCAATCGATTATGTTTCAAAATGGGTAGAAGCTGAAGCTCTTCCTACTAACGATGCACGAGTTGTTGTTAACTTTCTCAAAAAGCTTTTCGCTCGCTATGGAATTCCTAAAGCTTTAATAAGCGATAGAGGATCTCATTTCTGCAATAAACAAATGGAGAAAGTAATGAAACGATATGGAGTTCATCATCGTTTTGCTACAGCTTATCACCCACAAACTAGTGGTCAAGTTGAAAATACAAATAGAGCTATAAAAAGAATACTTGAAAAAACGGTTAAGGACAATCCTGCCGTATGGTCAAGGAAATTAGACGACGCTCTATGGGCATTTCGTACGGCTTATAAAACACCAATTGGTACAACACCGTACAGACTTTTGTATGGGAAAACATGTCATTTGCCGTTCGAACTCGAACACCGTGCTTATTGGGCATTGAGAAGCTGTAATCCTGATCTGAAAATAGCTGGAGAAAAGAGATTTTTGCAACTGCATGAACTCGATGAGTTAAGACTTCAAGCCTATGAAAACTCTAAGCTATACAAAGCAAGAACCAAAGCTTACCACGATAGAAAGCTAAGAATTCGAAAACAATTCAAAGCTGGAGATAAGGTTCTACTCTTCAACATGAAATATAAGTTTAAAGCTCCGAAACTCAAGCCAAAATGGTTCGGACCATATGTAGTGAAACATGGATTTCCATCAGGTTATGTTGAACTTTATGACAAACAAGGTGGAAGTTTCATTGTAAATGGGCATCGAATTAAACTCTATTATGATAAAGAGCAATTAAACTTGATTTCTAATGAAGAAATTCCATCCGAATCTGAATATGAAGCTATCACATTCATGGCTCCACACAAGGACATGGTTCCTTGGGCACACAATACTGGTTTTATCTATGATGCTCTTCCTAGAGCATGGGAAAAAGTTACATTGGAAAATATAGATGAAACGGGGGAGGGAATTGTGATAGGAAATGTGGTGTATATACCTAAGAGGAAGCGTAACACTACACCTACATAACTGTTCAAAGTTTGAGTCCGGTTGAGGACTCGTTAATAAAACAAGCGCTTCTCGGGAGGCAACCCGTGTGTTTGTTTTAAATGTTTTAATTTTCAGTGTCTACACCCCAAAGTTTTACCACTTGGTTAAACTTAAGTGTGGGGGTGTGCCACTTCTTTAAATAAATTGCAATGCTTTTTGTTTGTTTGTTTTTGTTTTCTAATAATGCAGGTATTGATTTCAAGGAAATAGACGATTGGACAGAAGAATAAAAGTTGATATCATGGTTTATTTTCTCATTTCCCTACTTTCATACTTTTTAAGTTCGTTTATCACATTGAGGACAATGCTTAACTTAAGTGTGGGGGGTGAGTAGGTAAATAAGAAATTAAATGTTATATCGAGCTAATTTTTAAATTTTGTTTGTCCTTATAATCTAGTTGTTTTCACACTTTTAATAATAATTTATTAGAATAACTGGATTTATCCACTGGAAAAATCATTAATTTTGAAAGAATTGAGATGTGTCCCGATTAATATTGCAGTCCACTTTTAGATCGATAACATTTGCTAGCACACATTATAACCCTTTCCACCAAATTGTGAGGATTTTAGCCTGTTCATAACGAGCTTACATCTTTTGTGCTCGAATCTTTTGTTATGAGTGTGCCGGTGATTTTATTTATTCTAGAACTTGTACTTGTACCATTACGAGACCGTTGTGAGATTACACTTTTGTAATATAAGAATACATACGTGATAAGAGGCAACCTTAGGATTTTAACCAAATAGCCTTCCTTATTGATTGTTAGCTAGTCACATTGATTAGTTAATTTCCAATCTTGAACCCTTTTGTTAGCGTTCATCTTTAACGCTAGATACCCCTAGTTACACCTTCTGAGCCTTTTCATTTTCTTTTGTTAAAACCATAAAAATACAAAAAGATTTTACATTTTTTTTAGCCTAGCCTTACCCTTAGTCAAGTCTTGGTGAGTTGTTAGCTTTATGAAGAAGTATTTTATGAATCATAAAGAAAGAATGGAGAAAGTGGAAATTCAAGAATCAGCGATTGAAGCAAGTAAAGTTTAGTCATCACAATATGTATGATGACGAATGTTTCCAAGTGTTATGTATATAGTTTATTTGCAAAAAAAAAAGAAAAAAAAGAAAAAAAAAAAAAAAAAAAAAAAAAAAATTGTTAGTTTGATATGTATAGTGTTATGTATAGCCAATGAGCTATGAAATAAAGCATTTATCGCGAAAGAATGAAGTTCTCAAAGAATACGAGGTTATGATTCAAGGAAGAAAAGCTAATAACACTCGATCCATCGACTTGGACTAGTTTGTATATTCTTAAACATCACTTACCCTTCAATAATCCCATGACTTATCCATACCCTTTAACCTAGTGTAATTATTGAGTGTATTGACAAGTAGTGACCATCCGAGTTCATGAGGATCTAGAAAACGTGCTAGCGAACTAAGGTTATCCTTAGTGACCATTAGTTATTTGGTGATGCGAGAATTCGTGGCAGCGATCTACTATGATTTACACAAGATACTTGCACGAAGGTTTTATTAACCCTTTTTAGCCTAGACCCGAATAAAAGACCTCTTTGATATGTAGACTTGGTGCTTACGCCATTGCGGTGTAGTTTTGTTTCTTGTACAAGCTTATGGTAATAATTAGATCATGACTGAGCAATGAGTGTGATTTATCATATACGCTACCCCATATGAGTGCTATGAGTGAATTATATCTTATTCTTATTTCATGAGGTATTTTAGGAGTGTTAATCGAGCAAGAAAATCATTGGGTATTGTCAAACATCTCAATTATTTCCTTTATAAAAGCTTAACAAGGATGGTCTAACTTGTACTTGTATAAGGAGGATTCTCATCACATTTTTCAGAAACCACTCTTGTTTACCATGTGGATATTTAGTTTTCTTCTAGATTTGCTTGAGGACAAGCAAAGTTTAAGTGTGGGGGATTTGATAACGCTCAAAGTTAACATGTTTTTAGAAGCGTTATTAGTGTTTTTATGCATGTTATTTGGTTACTTTTATATGCTTTTGCCACTAAATCGTATCAAAGTATGTTTTTGTAGCATATGTAGCCAAATGTAGGAAAAACGAAGAAAAAGTGAAGAAAATGAAGTATATGCGATTACACAAAGATTCCCAAGCTCAAAGTCCAAATCTGTGAAGTATTTCATAAGGAGAACCTAAGTTTGGTCATTTCAAAGTTCCAAGTTCAGAGTTAATCAAGTGTGGAGAGTGCATGAAGGAATACGCAAGAAAAGTCAAAGTCCAAAATCAATCAGACTTCACCATCCGATCGGTTGGTGGCCAACCGACCGGATAGCCACATTTACCACCTCCATCCGATCGGTAGCAACCCGCAACCGATTCGGATGGAAGTTCTGAAGAGAAGGATAACTTTTTGTGCACGAATCTTGGCCTTTTGTCTCAAAGTTCTAGGCTCTTCTTAGTGTCTTGTTGTCCAAGTTCTAGCATTTATGTTCCTATTGATTGCTAGGAGTATTTGACAAGCCTAAAAGGACCTCTAGAGTACACCATTCAACACACAATTCAAGAGGACAATTACTCTCATCATTACTCTCAATTATTATCATCATCAAGCTCTCAAAGAAGGCAAAATTCGTGCAGAAAGAACCAGGAACATTTGGAGAACCAAGGAAGCAACATTTGGAGGCCAAAATCTCAAGAAATCATCACCAATACTTAGGTTATCAATACCTTGTCATTTGTTATCAATTTCAAAGCATTGTAAGACTTAAAACCATGGATTCTAATGTTAAATATTCTGAGTTTATTTGCATGTTTGCTATGAGTAGCTAGTAACCTTTTTACACTTGTTTTGATGATGTTTTATGCTTAGTGATAGTTATGATTGTGATAACATGTTTTAATTCAATTTCAAGTCAATCCTAAGAACCAATTGTACCTTAAGTTTCATAGTGACATTTGTTGAGTCAAGGTTAACTAATTGATAATAGTTTCAAGGGTCGAAAGATTTGTTATTATTCAACTAGTTATAATCATTTGTCTATGAATGATTGTTTTTCACCATAATTATTCTTGACTAAACAAAGAAACAAGAAGTATGATTGTAATGAGAATGCTTTTATAACATCAAATCGGATTGTTTGTAAACCTTTAATTGGACGAAAGTTTAGATGTTTATAGACAATTGTAACTTGTTTGTCTATGAATGAGTTACCTTTTGTAATGACCATTTCCTAAGAGTATTTGATTTATAATAAGAGTTTATTCTTGTGTTTAAGATAACCATACCTTATGAACCTTGGATTGATCTTGAATTGATTGGTTTACACTTAAAGCTTGTTTTTATGAACTAAAATCTTGACGAAGGTTTAACTTGTAGAAACAATAGATTAGACCACCATCTAATTATCACAACCAACATGTTATCAAAAGTTATTACAATCATGTGTGTCATTGAGTACAAAACTAGTCTAAACAAGTGTTGTTTTTAGATTATTGAATTTGCTTATTATCTTATTTGCTTACGTTTAGAGATTTACTTTTAAGACTAATATTTTGATGCACTCACAAATCCCTGCGAACGATCCCGACTTACCATCACATCTTGCTATAACGGACGAGTACACTTGCTCGTATGTGTTATTTCTAGATCCAGTAAATCACCTTTATAAATTTAAAACTTGCACTAACAAAACGCACATTACTAAGTTGGAATTCAAAGCCATCCCTTTAGCAGACTTTAAAACCAAGTCTCTAGCCAAACCCTTCATCAAGTGATCAGCCAAATTATGTTGAGATCTAACAAACTCTATAGATATCACCCCATTCATGATAAGCTCACGAATCATGCTATGCCGGACACCTAAGTGTCTAGACTTCCCATTGTACATCTGGCTATAAGCCTTTGCCAATGTAGCAGCACTATCACAACGGATAGAAATAGGTGCTATAGGTTTAGGCCACAATGGAATCTCAAGAAACAAGTTTTTCAACCATTCAGCTTCTTTACCAGCAGCTGCTAAAGCCACAAATTCAGATTTCATTGTTGAACTGGTGATGCAAGTTTGTTTCTTGGATGCCCAAGAAATTGCACCTCCACCAAGTAGGAATACCCAGCCACTAGTAGACGAATTGTCTTCAGTGTTACTGATCCAACTTGCATCAGTGTATCCTTCCAACACTGAAGGATAACCAGTATATGAGAGACTATAATCCATAGTTCTCTTCAAATACTTCAGTACCCTCTGAATTGCTTGCCAGTGATGAGCACTAGGATTACTAGTATACCTGCTCAGTTTGCCCACTGCAAAAGCAATATCAGGTCATGTACAAGTCATAGCATACATCAAGCAGCCAATCACCCTAGAATACTCAAGTTGAGATACAGCTTTGCCAGTATTAGGCATTAGCTTCTCACTTGTATCCATAGGAGTACTCACAGGAGTACAATCAAAGCAATTAAATTTCTTCAACACCTTCTCAATGTAATGAGATTGTGACATAGAAATTCTTTTACTTTCATGTTCAATCCTTATACCAAGGATAACATCTGCCTCCCCCATATCCTTCATGGAGAACGTTGATGACAAAAATTCCTTTGTCAAGTCGACTTGATTTTGGTCAGTGCCAAAGATCAACATGTCATCAACATATAGACAAATGATGACTTCTTTACCAGTTTCATCAAATTTGCTATATACACATTTGTCAGCCTAGTTAAGCAAATAACCACTAGACAAAACCACTTCATCAAATTTTTAATGCCATTGCTTAGGTGCCTGTTTTAGTCCATAAAGAGACTTAATCAATTTACACACCTTGTTTTCATTGCCAGTCATGATGAAGCCCTGAGGTTGGTTCATGTAAACCTCCTCATCTAAATCACCATTCAAGAAAGCTGTCTTCACATCCATCTGATGAGTAATCAGTTTGTGAATTGATGCCAAAGCAATCAGCAATCTTATGGTACTGATACGTGCCACAGGGGCATAAGTATCAAAGTAGTCTATTCCTTACTTTTGTTTAAAGCCTTGAATGACTAGTCTAGCCTTGAACTTTTCAATAGTTTCATCTACCTTCATTTTCTTTTTGAAAATCCATTTGCAACCTAGAGGTTTGCAACCAGGTGGTAGATCAGCCAACACCCAAGTGTTGTTGCCCATGATGGAATCCATTTCATCATTTATTGCTTCTTTCCTGAAAGCAACATCATGGGACTTCATTGCTTCTTCAAATGTTTTGGGATCATCCTCAACAATGAAGCAATAGGAGTATTGGTCAGAGACCTCATTCCTTGTACCTTCAACTAAGTATAATTGAAACTCATGTCCAAATGACTTTGGAGTCCTGACCATGTTGCTCCTTCTGAGCTCAGGTTCAAGTTGTTGTACCACAACCTCATCAGGGACCTCATTAGTGACATCATTAGAGACCTCTGAAACACCAATGTCAGCAGTTCCATTTGGAATCCTCTGACTTGGTCTAGGGATAGACTAGAATCTATTCTCATCAAAGATTGCATCCCTTGATTCAATTATTGAGTTAATTGAAACAGATTCATTAGGTTCAATAACATAGAACCTATATGCCTTGGAATGCTCAGCATATCCAACAAAGATGGATTCAATGCCTCTTTCACCCAAAGTTTTCTGCTTTGGATCAGGGAGTCTTACAACAGCCCTGCAACCCCAAACCCTGAGATAATTCAGGTTGGGTTTGTTTTTAGTCCAGAGTTCATAAGGGGTAACTTTGTTCCTTTTATTGGGAACCTTATTTAATAAATAGCAAGCTGTTAACATATCTTCACCCTAGAACCCTTGACTAAGTCCTGAATATGACAACATGGAATTAACCATCTCCTTCAGCACCCTATTTTTCCTTTCAGGTATACCATTTTGCTGAGGAGTATAGGGGTAGTCGTTTCATGGATTATACCAATAGACTGAAAATACAGAGTATCCATTTACTCACCTCCCCTATCAGTCCTTAACCTTTTGATCAGAGAACCTTGTTGCAATTCAACTTCAGTTTTAAATACTTGAAATTTATCTAATGCTTCATCCTTAGTATATAACAAATAAACATAACAAAACCTAGAAGCATCATCAATAAATGTCACAAAGTATTTCTTATTCCCCAAAGAGGGAGTAGCATGTAAATCACACAGATCACTATGAATCAATTCCAAAACTTTGGTTTCATGTTTTACACTTTGAAATGGTTTCTTAGTTATTTTGGTTTTCATGCAAGTTTTACACTTTTCAGTGTCCATGTCAAAGGCTGGAATTAATCCATCCTTAGACATATCTCGCATTCTCTTAAAGTGTACATGGCCAAGTCTAGCATGTCATAGGGTTGAATCATTAAGTTTAGATGTTGACATAAAAGCTGAATTAACAATATCATGAACAATATTAAGCCTGAACATATGATTACATAAATAACCAAAACCAATAAACACACCAAGTTTAGATAAAACAAACTTATCAAATTCAATCACTTATTTATAACCACAATTATTCAAAACACTACTAGAAACCAAATTCTTTCTAATATTAGGAACATGTAAAACATTAAACAAAGAGACAATCTTTCCAGAATTAAACTTTAAATCTACACATCCTCTTCCATGCACCAGGGCTGTTGACTCATTTCCCATATGAAGAATAGAAGCATCATTCATTGACTCATAAGTCTCGAACCAGCTTCTATCTTTACACACATGAATTGTTGCTCCAGTGTCAACCCACCACGCAACATCATCATCCTGCACAAAGTATATCTCAGATATATATATAACATAATAAATCTGAAAAGACTTATTAAATATATTCTGACCTTTCAGAGAATTGGTATTACCACTTCCTGATCCACTTGTGCCTGATCCATTGGTTTTATTACCAAACTTAACACCTTTACAATCCTTCCTGAAGTGTCCAGTTTTACCACACTTCCAACAAGTCACTTTTGGTTTCTTGTTAAGATCAGATTTGGTATTATCCTGATGCTTACGTTTGCCCTTGTTGTCATTGTACCTGGAGGAGTTGTTATGCTCCACCATATTGACAACTGATGGACCAGTAGCAGTGCTACTCCTTGGCTTATCATTGTCTTGCACTTTGAGTGAATCCTCAATGCGCAAATGACTGCCCAACTCAACAAGAGTTAATTCCTCCTTCTTATGTTTAAGCATATGCTTGAAATCTTTCCAAGAAGAAGGTAGTTTATCGATGATACAAGAGACTGAAATAGCCTCATCCATGTTCATCTTGTGTTGTGTGAATCGACCAAGTATACTAAGAAGTTCATTGTATTGTTCCATGACAGGTCTAGAATCAACCATTTTGTAATTGTTAAAATTACTTACAAGGAACTTCTTACTTGATGCATCCTCAGCCATATATTTGGCTTCCAAGGAATCCCATAGTTCTTGAGAAGACTCAACATTCTGATATATATCAAAAAGAGAATCAGACATACCATTGAGGATTAAACCTCTGCAGATGTAGTCATCATTCTCCCATTTGCTTCTTGACCTCATCTGTTCCATAGTAGCATTATCCCCATAATATTCAGGAATAGCAGTTGTGAGGACATATACCACATTCATACTTGACAACAAGAAGTGCATCTTCGTTTGCCATCTTCTGAAATTGACACCTTCAAACTTTTCTAACTTGGAAAAGTTAGCAGCCATTTGTCTCATAGCAGCAGCCATTGATTATTTCTAATAGTTTCTATTGATTGTTGGAGTTTTGGTTGTTTTAGGGTTTCCCATATCAGGGTAAAGATAATCAATGAGGTACCGGATATTCACTTGAAATCGTGGTATCACTTTCCAATAAAAACTATTCGATGCCTGGGTTACACGAATATCTCTATGGGATAACACCAAGTGAAGTTCTTGTTTTAGGCACAAATCAAGAACCAGATTAGTGTTTAGTGTTTAGGGTTTGTGTTCTGTATCGTACATGCAAATCTGTTATGACCTCTATTTATAATAGAGTTTACTCAAACCCTAGCCCATGGAATTATGTATAATTAACGGCCCATTAATTATAACATAATAGTTTCCATAATAGTAGGAATCAGTGGTTACCAGCGGAAACATTAAGCTTACCAGCAGGAACAAGCTTACCAGCAGTAGGATCCAGCAGTAGAATCACAATACTAGCAGTAGGAACCAGCAGTAGGATCATAACACTAGCAGTAGGATCATACTAGCAGTTGAATCTCTGCACAACCACTATATGAGTCAGGGTGTTTAGGACCTAATGGGTGTACACTCCGTACCTCCAAACTCATTACCAGGTGTGAACTCATCCCTCAAGTGTACTAAATTTTCCAACATGAGTCTCATTTCAAATGATATATAACATAATTATATGGCATGCGAGTAGTTTAATACTCCCTCCGTCTCATATTTATTGTCCATATTTTCTTTTATAGATGTCTCAAATTTATTGTCCACTTTCCATTTTTAGTAAGAAAAAGAGAATTTAGTGAGAGAATATTCTATTTGAGTGGTTGAGAATTATAATGGTCCTACTTTTATTAAACTTTGTGATTCTTGTCTCCTGACAATAATTTTGAGACGGAGGGAGTATTTAATTAGAGATAACAAAACGGTCAAAACCCATGCGTTACACGGGTCACAATGCCTCTTTATATCTAAAATTGAGTTCTTTGCCACAAATTTTAGTATTAACGATTTAAGTCTTTAATTAAAATAGTTGTAGTATAGTTTGGCCATTCAGTCACTTATAAAACTATACTTTGACCTATGATGTTCTATAACTCCAATTAATAAATGGCGTCTTTTTTTCCTTTCTACAAAAAATCATTTGAGGATATATAATAAAGTTCAGTATTACCAAAAATTAAACAAGCAGTTATATTGTTATCCGTTCAACTAAATCAAAGCATATGAAAGACTTATTGAAAATGAGTCAGGGTATTAAATATGTAAGATTTAATTTATTAAGCTTTAAACTTACGACAAAAAAAATTTCGTTGAGATTTGTACGGTATTTGATAGCAACAAATTTGTTACTTAACAAATCTTTTATATAATAAAAGAATTACATCATTTCGGAGTGTTTTTGCAAAGCAAAACCTTTCTTATTGAAAAAAAAAATTGGACCAATAGGAGAACTCGATTTTGCCACGTAGGCGAAATCGAGCAATATGGTTGGTCAATAGAAAGTCAAAATTAAATTGATTTTAGTCAAACTTAATAAATTTGATGGAAAATTTGGTTAAGAAAAAAATGCATAAAAATATAGGTGTCAAATTTATGAAAACAAAAACTTAAAAGATGAAGTAATTAATAAAACTTTAGTGGTTCAATTTTAAATAAATTATATAGAGCTAAGTGTAAAATTACAAGTTTCCATGTTTTTTAATAACTTTAGAAAAAACACAAATAAGGCCTTACAATTTATACCCCTTATACTTTATAATATTAACTTTTTGTTTAAAATTACACGAATGTTAGTATTTGTTTTTAGACGTTCATCCATTAAAATTACAAATTTTGGTAAATATGCGAATTAGTTTTAATTTTGTTAGTTTTAGACTTTCATCTATTAGAATATTTTTTAATTAAAAAACTCATATTATTCTATTTAAAAGTTTAATTTATGCGTACACGGGTTCGAATATTAAATACGGCTAAATTTTTAGTAACGGAAATATAAATATCAAATGGTAAGCACGAGTTACTGTGATATGAAAATAAATATACGCTATTCTACATATAACAACGACTCATGAAATTGTTATTTAAAATTTATATATGAAAATCCATAAAAATATTTTAAAAACTTTACGCAGCATATTTAACTTCATTAACGCTTATTATGTGCTACTAAATTCGCACATTTTGTACAACATGATATCAATAGTTAAAAACGTTATACAAAGCTAATNCAGAAGCAAAAAGAGGTTAACACATAAATCGTAAGTATAGAAAAATAATAGTTGGCCGTTGTAAAGGAATTAAAGTATGTACATGAGAATTATTAAGCAAGAATATATAGTTTTTAATCATGTTATTACGTTACTATACTGCAATAATGTTATTGAGTTGGTAATCACGGATGTGAGATACAATCATTTTTCTATACTTACGATTTATGTGTTAACCTCTTTTTGCTTCTGTATAGTATCCAAAAGAGACCTCATAGAACTTTGGATTATGCCTTATATAGTTGATAGTTTTTAGTAACTTTTTTTATTGTTTAACTTTTTTGTTATACACACCAACTTTGCTTCTATGTTTTATTGAAAACCTCTACACTTAATATTTGTGTTTTTACTATAAACACACTAAGCTATGATAGAATTAGTTGCGAGTTCAGGGGTTTTGTACTAAGCTTCTCAAAAAAGCTTAGAGTTTTATCATAAACTTATTGTGTTATGGTAATTAAACAAGCCAATAAGCACCTTTAATAAGCATAACCAAACACCCCTTTAGTTCTAATATGAAGTTTTCTTATTTGATGTTAAAACTAACTTTGTTGTTATCCTCACTATAATGCAACATGTAAGTGGTTTTGCAGTTTTATGATCTTATCACACACACTAAAGTGTAATGCAATTTGTTGTGTGTGTTTTTTAGAGGAGGATTAAGTATCAACACATGATTGTCATGGAAGGATTTTCTACACCTGCTCAAGGTATGAATGTATAATTAAGTTGAATTGCTGATTTATATAATACATGAATGTATTTTAATGTATCAAAGATGTATTTTAGTGCCTATATGGGGAATTTTATGGTAGAAATTCTTAGCAGGTGCCTTTGAATGAGTTAATAAAACTTAGCAAGTGTTTGCTGTCATTGATAACACTATGGGTGTCAACCAACGGTCTAAAATATGGGTGTCTTTTACCTTGATTATTTAGGCCAATTGAAACGAAAGTTGCACTAAAGTGAAAGGTCGGTAAGGATTCAAACAATCCTAAAAGACTTGCGAATGTACTCTTTGTCAATTTTTTCATGCATTTATAATTTACTTATACAAGTAATTATAATTTCCTTATATAGTTCGGACTCAGAGAAAAATTATTTTTATACATTATACATAAACGTAAGATTAAATTTGATTTCTACCCATTACATATTTTTTTTGTTTCTCTTTATGAAATAAATAAGCTATAGTGTAAGCATCTATGTTAATTTGGTAATTTTATGATCAAACATGAGAAGTAAATAACAATAACTTATTAAAATATAATTTTCCGAACAAAAAGGTACATTAGTAAACATGATATGATGGTTATTCATAATCAAAGAAATGAATCAATCTTTAAAGCTATATAAATATGCTACATATTTTAACGAAAATATAAGTAAAAGAAATACCACAATTACAAAACACATCGTAAATTGATAGCATGTGTTTGCAAAACTAAAAGCTATATCATTAACATCTCATGCAAGTCAAGTATTACCATGTGATTTTGTTTGAATAATAAAATATTATTTTTAACCCAAAAGCATTCTCCTAAAATAATATGTAGATTATAACATATAATTATATATATATATATATATATATATATATATATATATATATATATATATATATATATATATATATATATACATATGATTTTTTATTTTTAGTCCACCAAGTAAACCAATTAAAACATGTTAAATGATTCATTTCTTAATTGATAATAATACATAATAAAAACGAAAATTTAAAAACCCTGTGCGTGCACAGGTATTATAACTAGTCTAATATACTCGTAATAGGTAAACACATTCGTCAAGTTTTCTAAAAGACCTAGAATCATTTATGAGGCATTTGGTTTGTGGGGTTTCACGCTGTGGAATATGATGTGACTCAAAAGAGTTGTTTGTTAGCATAACATAGGGTTAGGATTTCACTTTCAATCCTTTGAACTCTACTATATACAAAACCCACCCCCCACATATATCTTTTCTGACACAGAATTAAAAAGTAAATTTTTTAATATTTTTTTTGTTAAATTTGAGTGGGCCACATATAATTATTACACTATCTTAACATAAAATATAATTAGTTTAACATTAAATTTGTATATAATTTTATAAAGAAATAACTTATTAATTTTATAATATATTTTCTCTCTCCTACATCAATTCAAAATTCAAATCCTAATCTACAACTTTATATTCAAATCCAAATCTTAATCTAAACCCATCTACAAACCAAACGGGCCCTTAGGGCCCGTTTGGTTTGTAAGTGGGATTGGAATTGGATTTGGATTTGGGAAAGGTTTGAAAAAAATTGGATTTAAGTATAGGTTTGAATTAAATGAGGAGAGAGAAAATAAATGATTAATAAGTTTATTTTATATATTTGTTTAAATAAAAAGTAAGAAAAAATAGAGTTATTTGTGGTTGGGAAAAAAAAGATCAAAAAGAAAAAAATTATGATTGGTCACTTTTATGTATCCCCACCAAAATCCCACCTAAGTGGGGTGGAATGACTTTTTGAATCCAAATGTTGTGTCAGTGGGTTTCAAAATTTACCAAACAAGGTTTTTGATGATGGTTTCATTCAATACCTAGTTAAAAGGGTGAACCAAACAGGCCCTTAATCTACATAAATGCCAATGAAACAAGTTGAGATTACTCTTTCATTTTCTTCAATTAAATGCATTATTTATTACGGAGTACAATATTTGATAGCTTTAAATTTGTTACTAAAAAAATCCAATATGTTAGTTAAACATATCAGTCAAGTTTTCCAAAATACCTAAGACCATTTAATGTACATAAATGATGATGAAAGAAGTTGAGATTGGTCTATCATTTTCTTGGTTAAATGCACGAGTTTCTACATTATTTGCTAGAAATAAATTTGTTACTCAAATATTTTCTCTATACGTTAGTTAAACGCATCCGTCAAGTTTTTCAAAAGATCTGCAACCATTTAATCTACATAAACGATGATGAAATAAGTTGAGATTGTTCGTTCATTTTCTTTAGTTAAATGCATTAGTTATTTGATACTTAATTTAAACTAATAATAATCAATAATTAATTAAGAGCAATAATTAAAAGTGACAAACTTACAAGCCATGGTTTCTTAAAATATCCTTAACTTAAAAAAAGATACTTAATCTTCAAATATGTAAATATGAGGTATTTTGTGAGAAAAAAAGCTTAAAATGCCAATTTCTTTCTTTGAACAATTAACGATTTGGCAAAAGATCCGTTTAGAACCAATTTTTATCATAGAATCAATCAAGCAATCTTAGGCACTCATTTTTTTTTATCAAAATAAAAAAAATAAACTTTCACCCTCTTTTTAAAAATTAAATGTCTCGCAAACCGTAAATCGTTACGCGAAAAAAAGAATATCATCGCGACGAGAATTAAATTATCTTTCTATAGACATCCATTGTTATATACTTTCGACGAACTTTTTTTTTCGACGAACTTTTTTTTTTTTTTTTTCAAAATTTCCGCCCAGAAAAATCATATATGATTTGTAAAAATCATATGTNGTCTATCATTTTCTTGGTTAAATGCACGAGTTTCTACATTATTTGATAGAAATAAATTTGTTACTCAAATATTTTCTCTATACGTTAGTTAAACGCATCCGTCAAGTTTTTCAAAAGATCTGCAACCATTTAATCTACATAAACGATGATGAAATAAGTTGAGATTGTTCGTTCATTTTCTTTAGTTAAATGCATTAGTTATTTGATACTTAATTTAAACTAATAATAATCAATAATTAATTAAGAGCAATAATTAAAAGTGACAAACTTACAAGCCATGGTTTCTTAAAATATCCTTAACTTAAAAAAAGATACTTAATCTTCAAATATGTAAATATGAGGTATTTTGTGAGAAAAAAAGCTTAAAATGCCAATTTCTTTCTTTGAACAATTAACGATTTGGCAAAAGATCCGTTTAGAACCAATTTTTATCATAGAATCAATCAAGCAATCTTAGGCACTCATTTTTTTTTATCAAAATAAAAAAAATAAACTTTCACCCTCTTTTTAAAAATTAAATGTCTCGCAAACCGTAAATCGTTACGCGAAAAAAAGAATATCATCGCGACGAGAATTAAATTATCTTTCTATAGACATCCATTGTTATATACTTTCGACGAACTTTTTTTTTCGACGAACTTTTTTTTTTTTTTTTTCAAAATTTCCGCCCAGAAAAATCATATATGATTTGTAAAAATCATATGTAATTCGTTAAAATCAAATCATATGTGGATCTGACCGGGGTTTCTCCTCTCGTGGGGTTGAGTAGTCGTGGTTTTACAGCTGGGCATGCCGCTTTGAAAGCCGCCTCGTGCAAAGTGACAAAACACGAGAAAGCATGCATTGAAAATCAACACGTGTTTATTCCTTTCGCGTTTGATACATTTGGTTTCCTTGCACCTGAGGCGGTAGAACTACTCAATAGAGTCCAACGAGTTATGAACAGTAATGTTATGACACATAGATCCACGGATGTAGTTTTCAAAAGAGTTAGCTTTGCAATCCAAAAAGGGCTAGCGGCGCAGCTTGTTGCTCGTTTGCCTTCAACCACTATGTAAATTCTATTTTGATGAAATAAGATTTGGGGATAATTTCTATTCATCCATGTCAGTTAATTACATGTTGAGATTATCTATTTTAATTTTATACGTTACGTTCACAAGTCTATATATNTTTTTTTTTTTTTTTTTTTCCCCTTTTTTTTTTTTTTTTTTTTTTTTTTTTTTTTTTTTTTTTTTTTTTTTTTTTTTTAGCTTGAAGATTTACCGTTTGCAAGATATGTTGTTTTAAAAATAATGGAAAATAAAAATAGTGACCATGATTGGTTATATCAAATATGAGTTATATATTGATCTCATCTCTTAATGATTTATGTCTCATAAGGAGTCATAAGTTATAAGCTTTGGCCTTTTAATTTTTCAAATAGGCTGTAGACCCCGGCCCATGGTACTCAAAGTTAGTGACATGGGCTTCTGCGGTTTATAAGATACCCAATTGGCCAGTGTAACTTGATTACCGCCATTGCATTAAAATGAGCCTATTTTGCTCTAGTACCCTGTAAACAAATATTGGGTCATACAACTATACAAGTGTGCATAACTGATAAAAATTTTACAAGTAAAACGTATATAATAAAAGTTTTTGGTTTAAAGTTGGCTCGCAATGTCGAGTCAGAAACCCAGGTATACCCAAAAAAAACATGACGGGGTGCATGGTTTGAAGCCAGTAAATCAAGTCTCCTATTTATTTAAAGCTCAACTATCTCCTATCAGATGTAGTTCAGATGTGCTTTTCAAAATACTAATATTGCCACTGAAATGATTACAAACTTAAACAAAATATGAGTCATCAATTTAGAGGATTAATTGCCATGG
The DNA here is from genome assembly GCA_014162995.1 of Artemisia annua. NCBI lineage: Eukaryota > Viridiplantae > Streptophyta > Magnoliopsida > Asterales > Asteraceae > Artemisia > Artemisia annua. Next base: position 13,930 of record LBNU01010968.1, on the reverse strand, counting down.
TTTGAATCAAGTTTTTCTGAATGAAAACTTCCTAAAAGTCCAACTTATAAACATGAAGCACTACTGAAAAATTAATAACTTTGTAAGATTAAAAATATAAGTTGGTTAAAACACTACAGAAAGTCAAAGACTCAAAGTATGTTACTCGTACTAACTTACTGCCTCATATAGTAGTATTATGTACATAGAAGCTTGTTGAGGGCTAAAGGTTTGCACATATATACCCCACCCCCACCATAACAAAAGCTCTTCAACACCTTCCTTGATTCTAACTCCAGTTACAATCATCAGATTCCCTTTTGGTTAAATTGGCTAGCAATTAATCATCTAATTTGACAACAAAAGACAAACACTACATATGAATACTTATCATGGTTAAATATAAATTTGCCATTCAAAAGAAAACTATTAACTACATGTAATCATAACCAAAACTAAATTATATGCTACATTATAATAACAAACATAAAAAAGATCCGATTGTTAACATAGTCTTTTATAAACATATTTTTTTGGAATATTTTTTAGCAAATGGACCATATTAGCAATGTCTTATTTGATATACCATATAAGTAAAATTAGTTTATTTCGACTTCAGATAAAAAAATTTAAGAAGACAAAATACTACGTACAATCTTTAGTAAAAAAAAAGGGTAACCGACCCTCTGACGGCCTCAACTGACTAGTCTCACGGCCAACATGAGAGAGGTGAATCGCGTAATACCACAATATAAAATAGTGTTACTTTCTATGTTATGGGTTCTTTGTCCATCTCATGTGTACTTGTCACCATGCTGTTAGCTTTTATTGGATTTAAGAGTTTACAAAACAAAAGTATGATCAACTAACAAGAGCCGACGGTTGGTAAAAAGACACTCTTGACCGAGAACCATCATCATTAAGACTATTTTAAAACATGATCAACATGAACTAAAGAGATATATGAACAACTAAAGCCTTTACCTAACTACAAAAAACTGGTAAATGGAAACTAAATTATGGATCGATATTGATCATAAACCATAATACTGCATAAATTAAAACATCCGAAGAAGCTGTGACTGAACTCTAGTAATCACGTCCCCGGCCTCATGTTGCATCAACTTATATTTTGTCATTCAAAACCCAAAGATAATTTCAATACTTTGCTAAGATAGTTTAAATATTTAGGCATTATTGTGTCGAGTTAGTTCACTTGCAAAAATTCATTTAGTTGTGTCCATTCTTAGTGGATCGATAAACTTCTAACATGACCCTCCAAAGTAGGTACAATACATTAAACGACTTTGGTGACCTTTTCATGTGGTATAATTCGAGTCATGTATTGTGTCTAGTACGTAGTACAAAAATAGTGCAACAATCCTGACTATCTGAAAATGTGTTACACTATATGGTTTGAATTGGTAGACAATCAATATCGCCATGTTTTGCTACTTAAATTCATGACATACTTGCTAAGCCTACTCCTAAAACCAGGTGAAAGCCCATTAGCCCAATCTCTCTTTATCATTAGCCAATAGCCATTAAGTCATGTATAAATAAGTGGACTAATTGGCACAATTTTAAAAATATGTGTATGACAGAGTGTGTGAATGAAAATATGGTTGTGAAAATCAATTATGATAAATAAATAAGTTGTATGCATTTGTATTATTGGAATGTAAATTACATGCATAACACTCAATTTAAGGAGTTGAAAAGAAATACACTTGATATAAAAGATGCTCCAATACATAAGGCACTTTTTGGTTGGTAGTGGACATGTGACCATGGATTGATACCTTCGCCCTTAAAAAAGTGACCATGAATATCTTAGCGAAAGTCGATTAGTTAATTGCTTAGAATATTTGGCAGTTGTAATAAAATAAAACTAGATCTCAGTACATCTTTACTACTCGTATTCAAGTAATATTTTCAATTGTTTTTTATTAGTGAACGTGCATGTAGATTTAAAGAAAGTTTTCAAGCACTATTTATACTTTTCAAGACGATATCAGAACAGGTACATTTTGATATCTGAATATTATAACTGTTAAATTTACACGTAAAATCCAACGGTTGAAACACAAACACTTGAATCGAACAACAAAAATTCTTATAAAAAACTTAGCATGACTCTTGGGCACAATTGTCCAAATGTGCATGCAAATAATATCTCACTTCGATGACCAAGTCAAGGTCAATGTCTTAACTCGTTTCCAAGACTGCATCCAGGTTTAGAAACAAAAAGAATAACCCATTTTTGGTTTTCCACAAAATGATTCATGCATTTAATATTTTAAGCTAGTTCAAATGTATTTTATATTCGTATGTTTTTTGCTACGTCATGTAAATGTAAACATATATGTCTATATTTTTATAAACTACTAAAATTATCAAATTAAAAGTGTAATGTGCAACAATAATCGATGATTAGCATTCAATTAACAAAAAATTTGCGGAAACTAACTTACGAAGTATTTTAAAAGAATCTCCTATTGTCATGTTTGGCAACAAGCTTTTTGAAGTGTTTATGAGCAAAAAACGGTAAACATTTGTTTGTTTTGTAACGCCTAAACAAGTGTTTGAAACATGACCAACTGCTACAATCTTAAATGCTTCTTAAAGAAGCGACAAACGCTAAGCATTTGCTTGTTTTACACTTTATAATTACAGTTACAACTACGTTACCAAACATGTTTATTAAATAAACAGCTACTATTTACTGCTAACTACTACTGCTACTGCTTACTGATTACTGGCTTACTACTGCTGCTACTGCTTTTGCTACTACTACGTGTCGCCAAACATTAGCCATAAGCATATAACAATCGAACAACATCCCTAAACCCTTAGGGATTTCGACTTTGATCATTAAACAAGAACCAAGAGTTTCATTGTTAGATTCGTGAACCAGAACTATATTTAAGCGTTATACCATGACGTGTAGTGTGGGCGACCTTAGAGGCTACTTAATTTAGTAGGCTTGAAGTGTTTCTTGTAAAACCAAGAAGAGTCCAAGATCCGTGCTTGATCAACTGTAACAAGAACAAGAGGTTAGTAAACTATGTGTTTATGTGTTAATCGGTTAATCCATGTACGTTATACTGATCCCTTTGTGATGACCTTTTCGCTGCGCTGCTCGTTATAATATAGTTATATGGTCATTAAAACCTAACAGTCACTATATATACTTTAGTTTCTTGACGAAGAAATGAGATGAAACTAATAAATGTTCATGTTTATTTTTATTTAGTTTTTCTTATAAACGACGAAAATTTTATTAAAAACCAACTAGCGAGGAGCTAGGAAATATGGAGTACAAGCAAAGAATGGGAAATTCAATTAAACCGCAACTCATAAAAGCCGCTAGAGAAAAGTACATCAAAAAGAGAAAACATAAAATGGTACTGCTCTTAAATTTGGACTTTATATGGCTCAATAACCCAGTCTTCCCAAGATAATACAACACCGTTTTATAAGGGCAGAGATCCATATGGAGGATATAATCTTCGCCTAATGTAACAAATTAGTAGGGCGAGTAGAACTGGATAGAGTTCTTGCGTTCGATTTAACCAAAGAACCCAACAAGTAGATCTCACAACATCATCAAATAGCTCTTGATACTACAACCTAAAAATGTTTATGGTGAGATTGAAAGTATCGAAGGTTGATTATGGTGCAATTGAGTTAAGATTCCACCAAACCAGAATCTTGTCTACGAGCTTTTGATATTTGTTTTGTCGGTAACACGAGCCCATAAAGCATTTTAATCCATTAAAAAACGCCACCACCAATTAGCAACAAGGCTAAGGTTAAACACCACCATTAGTAGAGTTTTTTAGCCAATCTATCCAACTATCCACATTTCTTTTTCCGACGATTACAAATTCAAAGAAAAACAAACTCTTTAATGAAATCTACTATATACTCTTTGCGCAAATCCAAAGAAAAATGTGTAGTTTGAATCGTCATTAAGAGAAATGCTATAACACGCATATATTTATGATCTGTAGCATCTATAACATAATTAGTGACATTCTAGCTAGTGTTATAAAAGGAGCAATTGGCGTATATACTCATTAAAACTTGCATATTTGCATATATATTTAAAACATGTTTCACTTTTATTGTAAATTATGCATTGAAAACTTGTATTTTGAGAAAATATGAACTAAGTATTTAAGTTTTAGTGAGAATATATGCAACTTTCACGTTATAAAATATAACATAAAAATCCCATTGCCTAACAACAAAAAGAAAAAGAATAAAATAATAACCTCGAGGATGATTGATTATAGTTCGATGCACTCATGAGAGCGTAATACCAACGTTGTCCGAATAAAGGGATATTTGTGATTGGTAAATTTTAACCCACTCACTCACACTGTTATTCCCGCTCATTTTACGTTATCTTTTCAAAATATTATATTATTAACACTATTTACCCGCGTCACTTTCAACTTTTGAAAAGTCATATCCCCCCACGTGACACCTCATCTTCTTAATTTCCATGTTACCTCTATATTTCCTTCAAATATTTATTGAAATAAATCCCAAAATAAAATGTAGAAGCTCAAAAAAAGTAGTAGAAGGATATGGGATGCAGTTTTTGACAAAAACCAAACCATAGCTACAATTGTGGTTTTCAAAAAATGAGAATCCATAATTGTGCGATTTTGCGGTTAAAGTTTATTTTTCAAATTATATTTGTTTTATATATTTATTATAGAATAAATATATTATAAGGTTACAAGATGGGTTGAAACTTATATACAAAATGTCAATGTTGAAAAAAATCGTGAGTCTGTAGTGAGGCAGTTGACCACCCTGTAGCGTGTAATAGCCGATTACAAGGCCGATTACCTTGTAATTGCCGATTACAAGGCCGATTACCTTGTAAAAATCAATGAGGTGGAAGGCAGTGTACCTTGTAATCGCCGATTACAAGGCTGCCTATGCCGATTTTTGCAATATTACAAAATGTTGTGTATTAGTATCAGTGTTCTGAAAGGCTCAAGGCGCACTAAGGCGCAAAGGGGGGCAAAGAGCCTCGAGTCGAGCGCATTCCAAGGTGTGGGATTCATGAATGCGAGGCGCACTAAAAACATTAAGTTAAGTCCTTTAAGTTTTACGTCCAATGTCACAATATTTATATAAAACTTAATAATTATATAAAAGAAATATTATTTCAGTTAAGTCCTTTAAGTTTTCATCAATTTACACTTTTAACCTTAACGATATATATTTTTGCACCGTTAGTCCAAAATATATAATATTTACAATTTAGGTCCAAAAGTATCATTATTAGCAATATTTATCCACAAGTTTCAATAATTACAGTTTATAACTCAAAAATACAGTTTTAACAGTTTTCACCCTAAGTTTCCAAAGTTTGCACTTTTAGTCCCTACGTTTATAAAATTTGCAAATTTAGTCCAAAAATTACCAAAAAAAAAGTTTAGCATTTTTATTTTCTAAATAAGCTTAGGGTACTTAGAATAGCTTATTCCAACAGCTTATTTTATTAAAAATCACTTATTTCTCCTTATTGGGCCTTAACGAGTTAAGTTAAGGGCCCAATAAGAGTTTTCGATCCAATGGGCTAATGAAATGTTTGGGCCTGGTCTTGGGCTTATTTTAGAAGTCTAAAAACACTGGAGTTGGGCTTTCAGGCCCAGTGTAACGAATAAGCTTAATGGGCTCAACTTAAGCCCACGTTATTATATATAAGTTTTATAAAAACGGGTTTGGTAGCTTTAAAAAGGGTTGGGCAAACATCTTAAACGAGTTCATATGATCAAATAAAATGTGTCATTCGTTTGTTAAGCAAGGTGACAATGGGTTCGAGTTATAAAAATATAGGGTCGTGTGTCTAGTTTTGTTTTAACGAGGTCAATGTGTTCGTATAGAACCATATAATGAAAACAGTTAAAGACTTAGAAAACTTTTCTAAGCGTTTAACTTTTATTCGAATGGGTCAAGGGTGGTCACAAAGGGGTCGAATACATTGTACATTCGTCATTTCTATTATCAAAACTTGACATGACTCGTTTCTTAACGTGTCAAATAATTAGATTGTAAAAAAAATAATAACATGTTACGTTTATATATTACGAATAAAAAGGGTAAAGTGAACGTGTAAAATTATTAGTAACGAAATGAAAAACAAAAGCAAAGTTGTCGAGTGACTTACTACACCCTTAAAAAAAGGTGGTGAAATCTTTATATATGGTTCGAGTTGGTACTAGGATCGAATGTAGAGTGGTTCACAGCTTAGTAAGGTTCAAAACGAGTTAGTATGGTACTCTTGGATCACTTGTACGCTTCGAATTCTTTCTCTTCTTCTCGTCCCAATATTTACTTCAAGAACTCACGTAAACTTGTGTGTTGTAGTATTTGAGATGTGTGTTGAACTGAGATGCATGGAAGGCTTTATATAGGGAGTTTGGAACGTGTGGATAGGTACAAAGTTTACAAAACTCATGCGTTGGCTCGTTCTTGTTGTGTGGCACCTCTTCACTTGACCAATCGTGAGTATACAAACAATGAGAATGTGTAAGATAGTTACTATTCGTTTCTGACATTCTCCTGTGTGTATAGGGTTCGAATTTAGGTGATTGGAGAGCATGGGAGGCGTCTAGGAATAATTAGACACGTTTTCACTTATCTTGTTCACGTGGTTTTTGCGTTTTGCTTTAGGTAGTTTAGAGGTAGTAAACAATTATGAATATGAATGAGGTTTGTTGTTCTTGATTGTTTGCTAGGTTGTGATTCGAGTTGTGTGAAGATGTAGCTAGGTTATGTATCGAAAACGAAAAATATAGGGTGCGTTTGTGGTGATGTCGAGCTGCCAAGGAAAAGAACAAAAACAAAATAATAAGGGTGCGTTTGGGCTGTTAAGCCCAAGTGGGCTTGGGTTTGTTTCTCGGCCCAGCAAGAAAGAAAGAAAAGAAAATAGAAAGGGTCCATTTGGTATATTAATGGGTTTAAAAGCCCAATGGGTCACGTAGGCCCATTTAGCAAGTTTCATGGGTCGGGTTACGGTCCAATAATATTAGTGGGTAGTCTCGAGGAATTTCGTAGGCTCGGGAAACATATAAATATTATACGGTATTTAAACGAAACGTATATTAATAAATATAAACGTTTAAATATATATTCGCGATAATTTAGACTATCTAGGTTGGTGTGCAAGCATCGTTTCTAAGCAAACGTTAAATCACAATATACCGTTGTGATTTATATAATAAGTCATATAAAAAAATTTTGTCATACGTAAAAGTGGGTATTTAAATAACGTAATAACTTGTAAGTATTTACTAACCGTTGGGGAAAATTACGAGAGGCTACAGATGTCCTCATCTCAATTAGATAGCAAGACTAATTCCACATGTAACTTATATAATAAAAAGCGTGTCATAAATAATAGATGCATATTACTTACGATAAAATTTTGTTAAAAACAATTGAACATATTTAAACTCTTTTAAAATCATATGGTGTTTAACTTTTAAACCATCTTTTAACCCTTAAACCCAAAACAGTGTTTATCAATCACGCATGCAATCAAAATTAAAACATTTAATTTGTAACTCCACAAGTCTATAGTAATAGTTATCGAGTTATTAACTACACATGTGTATAATGATCATTCGATCTTTAAAATCAATTTTTAGCTAAATATTTATACCAATATCAATAGAATAATCTAAAAGTAAAAGGATTAGAAAATTTGCAACTTATTATCTCATGAAGGGTTTGACGATCTTTCGTAGCAATGTCTATAGTATAAACATTAAACACGGTGTATTAATAAATTTCACGTAATTTATTAGACACAATTACTATAGTTGGTGATTTTAATATATATTTCGTATCGAGTTAAATCTCATAATTTTTATTAAAGAATTGCATAATCTATTTTCACGACGAGTTGAATTATATAATCAAGTATATCATTCACTTTTATGTCATTAATAAACGACACATGAATCTTTCATTTACAGCTATAATTAACAACTAGTAGGATACCCTCGCGATGCGGCGGCAGGTACCCTGTGACTAAATTTTCCGACGAGCAAATGTTATTTTCTGGATTCAAATTTATGTTTTGGAAGCTTAATTAGATTGTACATTGTGGTTAAATGGTTTTATATTTTGGTGAATGAGTGAATTAAATTGTGTATTAATTGTATGTGTTGAATAGTGTATTTTAGTTTCATTTGTGCTTCTACTACTTGTAAATTATGTTTTTTCACTTATATTTTGAATGAAGGGGTGTCTTTAATAATGTATTAATTGTAATATATGAGTAGTGTGTTTTTAGTTTTATATGTGCTTTATATACTTGTAAATAATGCTTTTAAGGTTGTATTTACTTAAAATTGTATTAATGATGGTCTTAAAATATTAAAGAGGAGGGAAGTGTCTTCCTCTATTATAAGTAGTACTAGCAGGGTACCCGCGCGTTGCAGCGGCGGGTACCCTAAAATAAATGTTTTTGATGAATAATGTATTTTAGTTTATTATGTTCTCTTTGACAATAAATTTAATTATGGATATCAAGAATTTTGTATAGCCCGTGCCCGTTCGGGCTCGAACCCGTTGGCCCATGCCTGTTCGGGCTCGACCCCGTTTGGTCCGCCCCCGTTCGGGCTCAAGCCCATTTGGCCCGTTACCCGTTCGGGCTTGAATATTTGTATAATGTGCTTTATTATTTGTAGTAGTGAAATTTTAATGCAGGAATTGTGTTTAATTTGGTTGTACAATATACTTGATAATTTGTATTTCTTATGTAAGAGGTGTTTTAATAACTTTAGTAATTGAATTTATTGACCAGTTAAATAATTGACTAAATTAAATAGCATTATTGTGGTGTTTTGTTGTACACTATGCTTCTTGTCTTGTACGTCTGAAAATTATGTGCATTAAAGTATTGTACACTATGTTTCTTTTCTTGTAAGTAGTAGTCATTATAGTCATTAATAACATTGACCACCTTAATAGCATTAATGTTATAAGTCTGAAAATTACATCATGCTTATTTTGTTGTACACTATGCTTATTTTGTTGTAAATCTGAAAATTGGTTGCAGCTATTGTACATTGTGCTTAAATTGTTGTAATTTTTTGTGAAGGGGTGTTTTTAATAGCATTAATGTTGTTTGATATAATTTTGGTCTTAAAATGACACCATGCTTTATTTTGTTGTACAATATGCTTACTTTGTTGTAATTCTGAAAATTAGGTGCATTAAAGTGTTGTAAACCATGCTTAATTTCTTGTAAGTCTTAAAATTTTGGAGAGAGAGTCATTCATGCTTTATATGTAGTATAGATAGATTATTACAGTGAAACCATTGATTTTTTGTTCCTTAATATTACTATATGTATTTTTTTTGTCACCGTCGCATTGCGCGAGTATCTATCTTAATATTTTAATATCAAAAGGGCTTGTATTTCAATGAGACCTCATATTTTGTGAGAAACTTCCCAATCAAATGATTACGAGTTTGAGTCTTGCTTAAGACATGTGAGATAGATATATTATGAGCTAATTAAAAATCGCCGTTCAAAATACTAATAATAATAATAATTAAAAAATAAATAATAAAATCTCAATATTTTAATATGACATTCAAAATCCAAAGATTCAAAAAAATAAAATATAAAAAAAGAACTCACTCCCATCGTTCTCCACTTCACACCCACCCAACCCACCTCCCTCCCTCCCTCTGATTCATTTCTTTAGGCATCTCTCTCTCTCTCTCTCACTCACTCACACTCTCTCTGCAACTGCCTTAACCAACAAGCAATTCTCTCTCACAAAACACATTTTCTCTCTCACACACTCAAAACACACACACACACTCAAATTAATCAAAAAAAATCAGTCTCCTTCACTTTCACTTTACACCATGTGACCATTCCCTGCCATTTTTCACACACACTAATCACACTTTCTCTCTCACACACTAACTATAACTAATGGCATCCTCTAATAAACCCTCTCACTTTTATCATCATCATAATAACCATAACCGTAAGCCTTCAAGTCCGTTCTCATCTTCCACGTCATCATCCACGTCATCGTCCTTCAAACCGTTACTTCCTAAATCCTCTTCAACGAGATCTAGGCCAGATTCAATGTATTCCAAAAACCGTTCTCCGGTAGGTTTTCCGTCGCCGGAGGAGCTCGCCGGAGATCCGGTCGGTGGAGGAGGAGGAGGTGATGCTATTTCTGTTACCATTCGGTTTAGGCCGTTAAGGTAGTTTAATTTGTTATAATTCAATGAATTTGATGAATTTGTGTTAGGTTAGGGTTTGGTGATAATGTGATTGTTTGTTGTAGTGAGAGAGAGTATCAGAGAGGTGACGAGGTATCGTGGTACGCAGACGGCGATAAGATCGTGCGGAACGAGTATAATCCTGTGGCGTCGTATGCGTTTGGTATAAAATTTGGATTTTATTTATTTGTTGCGATTAGTTTAGTTAGATATATATAGATTAGGTTAATGAATGATTGGATTATATGTAGATAGAGTATTTGGACCGTCTGCGGTGACTCAGGAAGTTTATGAGGTAGCGGCGAGGCCTGTTGTGAAAAGTGCTATGGAAGGAGTTAACGGTGCGGTAAAATTAGATTCAATTTTGTACAGTAATTATTTTATTAATGACGGAGGATTGAATGTAACAAGTTGTGACAAGTTGTTTGAATTAACGCAGGCACTGTGTTTGCGTATGGAGTTACAAGCAGTGGGAAGACGCATACGATGCATGTAAGAGACGTTACGTTTAACTTGCTTGATGTTATTAATTTTAATTAAGATGTTCGGATTTGTGATGTTCATGGAATATTGTTGATGCTCATATCAATAATTAAGTATCGGTAACTTATGGTTTTCGTAGCGACTAATGAAGCTTAGTGTTGACTGTTATATATCTTAAGTACAAGTACACTAGCAATTTGTAAGCTCCGCCACTTAGGAAAGGAGTTATTATTGGCTCCAATTAATGAATCTGTTAACTGTACAGTATACACTGTTACATTGGGTTGCAGTGTCTTAAGCTTTGACCATGTAGTATCTGCATCTTCTGTGGTTGACCAAAATTGCTTCTGCACAACACGAGATGACTTAGAAGTAGTAGTAGTCTCTTTACATTTTAATGATAAGACTGATTCCTTGTTGGATGATTTCGTTGGGCTATATATATATTAGTAGCTCTGTCACAAATTAACTAAGGGAAACGTTGTGATTATTCTGGCCATATTAAGAGTTACTTATGATTCATGCTTTTAGTCCATTCTTCAGTTAAGTGGTGTGCGAGTAACTCTTTCTCAATAATGTTCTCAGGGCGATCACCTTTCTCCTGGAATTATACCATTGGCTATAAAGGATGTTTTTAGCATTATTCAAGATGTAAGTGTTTCTCAGAACCTCATAATTAATATTAGAAATGCATTGTTATTGCATACATCTGTATAGTATACCTTTTGGTTCGGTATTAAGTTTTTTTTCCTGTCACACTCATGTTCTATCTCTTTTATATCTGTAAGGAGCACAGTTTGTGAGTAATAAACTTCTTATATTCATATTGCAGACTCCAGGAAGGGAATTCTTGCTGCGTGTGTCATATCTTGAGATCTATAACGAGGTTAGTAACACCACTCAGACGTCTGCTTGTAAAATAATAGAAAAGAAAGTACACTTCATCATTCATTTCTTACTGCCAGTAATGTAATTTGCTTTTNGAGAAGATGCACAGGTTTTGTCAGTAACTATATATCCACTTTATTGTATAGTGTGTTTTTGTCATTTTTATCGTTCTCGAAGTCATGTTTATCACAATTTGATGAGTTAGAGCTGCTTAATCTCCCCTTTAGCAACTAATTATTGATTCGGTGTTACAAAAAATTTAAGCGTTAATAATCAACCGATTTTACTCAACTTGAGGAAGTCATTCCAATCATTTATTTTGATTTGGTGTTGGTAAAACAATGGAGTAATAACTCAAAAGGACCTATGTCAAAAAGTTATTTCTTGTATGCTCAGATAACTAAAAGCAACTGTATTTATATTTTGAGTTAACCTTTTATGTTTGCTAAAATGTCACTTGTTTGTCTAGCTCTGGCTCTCACTTTTTATAAAACTGCTTAGCATCAAATGGGTGTTTGAGATTTGAAAGTTACCATTATTTGCTAAAGCATGTGCTTATCCTTTTGTAGGGTACATATGTTGAGGGCATAAAGGAAGAAGTTGTCTTATCTCCTGGGCATGCCCTTTCTTTTATTGCTGCTGGTGAAGGTACTGCTGAATCTAACTGTGTGTCTGTGCATTGATTTTGTTCATATATATATGCATGTATGTAATCTCCAGCTTCTGTTGTTTGCAGAGCACCGCCATGTTGGTTCTAATAATTTTAATCTGCTTAGTAGCCGTAGTCACACGATTTTTACGCTGGTATGTACTTGATATACAGCTTATTGTAACTTTAATCTAGTTCTTCGTTAAGTCATTAATATTCTGCCTCTGTTTTTTTATACGTAGATGTCCAATGTCTGCTTTTATGTTCATTATAGAACCCCGACAGTTCTTTAGTTCCTGTAGTGGCAGTTAGTTATCTCAAACAAATCCATAAAAACTTGTATGTGGTTGATTCTGAGTTTCTGACTGTGTGATATCTTCCCCCTTTCATTATTGTTCTCCACTAAACCAGTAACCAATTGCTGTAACAATTTTTGTTTTTTCATGAACAGCATACTTGCTCTGTTGAAAGTCGTTTTCACTACCATATACAAAGCTATATCTAACTTTCTATCTGAATTGACAGATGATTGAAAGCAGTGCCCATGGTGATGAGTATGATGGAGTGATCTTTTCTCAACTTGTATGTATAATTGATTCATAGTGTTCTTTACATGATTAATTTGCTGCTGTATCACTTATATTGTTTCCTCTTAATTGCTCTAGAATCTTATTGATCTAGCTGGATCAGAGAGCTCAAAAACTGAAACAACTGGACTAAGGAGGAAAGAAGGATCCTACATAAACAAAAGTCTTCTAACCCTTGGAACTGTAAGTCATTATAGATCTTGTACTGATGTTCCTCTAAACTTTATTAGCATAATTTTTTATCCAGATGTCGTATTTCATGCTTATCTAATTGCAAAGGAGCATCGTTAGGTGCTTTTCGTTATCTGTTACACCTCATGTTATCTTTGTCATCAAGCTGGGCAATTACATCATATTATATCATACATTTGTCCAATACTTTGTTAATCTAGCTCTGTTATTCACAACTGTATCCAGAAATGTGATTTATTTTTCATTCGTGATTTTTTTTTTAACTGGACATCCAGGTAATCGGAAAGCTAAGTGAGGGGAAGTCATCTCATGTTCCATTTAGAGATTCCAAGCTTACCCGCCTACTACAGTCTTCATTGAGTGGCCACGGACATGTTTCAGTAAGTCTAACTTGAAGTGGTAGAACCGAGTGTTGAATACTTTTTTTTTTTCTTCCTAATCTTACCTCCTTCAACTCCATTTTAACTTTATTTTTTCTACCAGCTCATCTGTACCATAACTCCAGCTTCTAGCAATATGGAGGAGACTCGCAATACATTAAAATTTGCAAGCAGGGCAAAGCGTGTTGAAATCTATGCTTCTCGGAACAAGGTCTGCTATGGAACTAGTATAAGTTTTGCAGAAATTTTCAAACAAAAGAATTAATCTGACTGTTTTTATGCTATTGACACATTCATCTTTCAGATTATTGATGAGAAGTCATTAATTAAAAAGTACCAAAGAGAAATATCTGTTCTCAAACAAGAGCTTGACCAGCTAAGGAGGGGGGTGCTTGTAGGTGTTAACCCTGAGGAGATAATGACCTTAAAACAAAAGGTAAATTTTTATGTTTAGTGTTATCGGTATTTGTGTAGAGACCCTGTGT
>LBNU01010967.1:22730-40445 GCA_014162995.1 Artemisia annua | reverse complement strand
AAAACTTATTAATTAAATCATAATTCCATAATAATTACACAATAAGCACAAATTTGCACAAAACACTCTCAATATCATTATTTACTCAAAATAACTCCAAGTTTCCAGAAATTACAATTTTAGTCCCTCCTTTTCTAATTATTTCAATTTCACATAATAATTAACAATTAAATACATAATAGGTCCTTATAATTATGAAAAACATCCAAACAACCCACAAACTATTTTTACCACATTTCTAACAGATTTATAAGAGTTCTAAATCAGTCCACCAGTTTTAGAAAATTACAAAACAACCCTTACACTTTTATATCCAATTCGTTAATTACAAATAATAACCAAAACCCTAAAAATAAATTCCAATCATTTCACCATAATTCCAAACAACCTTAAACAATCATTCAATGCACAAAAACATGTTCTAAACCCTAAACCTAGTTCCATACGATTTATATTTTCTACTTATTTCTATTTATTTATTTATATGATTATATATATAATTCACAAAATGCATTTAAGCCATCAAATAATTCAAACAACAATTTTTATACATTCCATATACATCATAGAACACCATAAAAATAGCAAATCATCACCCAAATTTCGTTCATGCAAAGTCCGAATTATTTTCATTTTATTTAATTAATTATTAGCGAAATAAACATAAATCCAAAAATCATGTTCCATGCTTCCACAATCATTTACAGTATTTTTCTAAGATCAAATAAAATATATAGAGTCCATAAAAATTATTGTGAATGCCCATAAAATTCAATTCGAATTAATTAGTGTTTTATGCATAATTAGGGTTTTTAATTCGCAAATAATTTATAGAACGTGTGGGATTCGATTTCATAATTTTATTTGAGTCTTATATAATATAAATAACATAGGAAAAATACTGTGGTGATTTTAGAATGAGTGGAAGAAGGTATACGAATTTTATCACCATTAGCGAGCCATAAATGAACAAGATAAATCCTCACGAGCACACGACAAATCCCACGACCTTGAAATAAATTTTCACAGACCATGTATGATGTGAGGAATATGAGAAAATTATTGAATGAATTTTACACAAGTCGTATGAAGGAATTCGATTAATACCTTTGTTTTTGCAATAATTTTGACAAACGATTACACGAGCCTCCAACAATCAAAACAATATTTTTGAGATGATGTTTAGGACCTGGGAATGCCACGAAAATAATGGGGAACCTCCAGAAATTCGTTTGTGGGAGGTACGAATTATGGAGTGGTTTTAGGTTTTGTTTATCTTGTTTTTAATTTGAACCGTATAAAGAGATTTGGAAACAATTAAATGGTGCCTCAATTGAGCTGTGATTTTGGCTATTTGGGCTGTCCAAAATCCCTTAATTTTAGCTTTCCAAATGTGTTTGATAATTATCTTGTATTTCCTTTATATAATTTGTACAAAATATTTAATTTCTTTGCTAACAAAAAAAAAGAAGAAATAGGCGTGGCCTATTCTATCATATTTGGGCTTTTCTATTTTATTTTGGACTAAATAATTATTTTGGATCATAAGTGGGCTTTGGTAAAAATTTAGAATTTACTTAGTGCTTTTATATAATTTTTATTTAAGTTATATGGTTATTTATTTAATTATATAGTTTTAATTAAATTTTTAAAATCCAAGGGTATTTTGGTAATTTTCTCAAGATGTAAATTTTAGGTATTACAAAATCTATGTCCGAAACCGGTACGTACAACATTCCCTTGAAACTTGTTGGACCTTCACGAACTTGCCGAATAAGCGGCTGGCTAATGGTCTTCAAATGGACAAGTCTAATTAACTTCACACTGCAATTATGCACTATCGAATTAAGGTAAATGGCTAAATGTTTTCTATGGTTGACGATTTAGAATGCTATCCCAATTACTTTCATAAATCCGTTTCCTCAATCTAAAGCATAACAAACTTTACATTTTATGGTGCATGAAGGAATAAAAATGGTCCAACACTTAATATTTCGTTTACGTGGTCTCACTCTCACACTTTGAGGGGCCCGAGCTTACTCCTCCAAGGGTGGAATTTGGATTCGACAGTGATGAGCGAGTAAAGTTGTTTCATTTTGGAGTTAAATGAAGGTGTGGAACTATGTAAAGATTCATCAACTTACATTTTTATTTTGGTTAACGAACAGATTAAAAAATATATATATTTTGGTGGACAATAGAGTCAACTATATATGGTATTCTGTCAACCTTTATTTGGTTGAACCAACCCTGGTAATTACTTAGTAATTACGTCTCCAATGCATGATCAAGAATTTTAGTTTAGTTGAAGGCTAGGTTGTTATACTCATTTTGAGATCCTACGTGTTTGTTGAAGTTGTGTGTAAGAGTTGAGTTAACTATCATTATTTGTTCCTTTATTGCTTTAGCACAAATTCTTTTGTATCTTATTGTAAATTTGGGTATAGTTTCCCTTTAAAACTTCAACTATATTCGTGCCATTTTAAAAGGTCTCAAGAAGTTTGTTTGGTGGTCAAAGTCAAAGAGAACATACTTGGAATAGATAGCGAAATTATTTGTAACCCAGCATGAAGTTTACAAGATTAGTCATAGTCGTAGTCGTAGTCGTAGTCGAAGTCAAATATTTAACCAATTTAAAGCATTTGTTTACTTAAATTCGTAAACTCTTTAAATGATACGATGCCATTTTAAACTCAGCGTAAAAGACTATAAGGAAATTCATTATAATGGACTTTTAAGAAAATTGGTAAACGAGTCAAGAGTGAAGATCAAATGAGAAGAAAAACTAAAATGAGAAGGATGAGAAGAAACCACAACCACACATTTGAGATGCACCTACAAAAATAGATGCATCTCCCCTTAAATTTCTCCCTCTTATTTGAATTGTGTGGTTGGAAACTTTTCTCACTCTTCTCATTTTATTTTTTCTTCTTACTAGATCCATTCATATGTATCAATAAAACTTTGATATAAGATCATTTGAAGACCAAATATTTTTTACATACCAAGGGACTAATCTCCACCATTCATCTCCCCTCCATTTTTATTTGATCTAATGGATGAGATTAATCCTAACAATTTAAAAAACCAACTTTCATCCTCTTTTTTCAAATATTAATATCTTTCAAACCATTAATCGTTAACCGGAAAAAAAATACCGTTACGACGAACATTTAATTATCTTTCTATAGATATGCATTGTGATATACTTTCGACAAAAAAAAAAATTTCGTTTTTTTCACGTTTTTTTTCGTGGCCGAAAAAATCACATATGATATATCATATATGATATGCAATATCATATATGATATGCAATATCATATGTGATATATCATATATGATATATGATATATCACATATGATATTTTTCGGCCACGAAAAAAAACGTGAAAAAAACGAAAATTTTTTTTTTGTCGAAAGTATATCACAATGCATATCTATAGAAAGATAATTAAATGCTCATCGCGATGGTATAATTATTTTCGCTTAACGATTAACGGTTTAAGAGATAATTAAATTATAAAAAATGGGTGAAATATTAAATGCTTTTAATCTCAACTATTGATTTCTTTTTAGATGGATGGTGGGGATGAGTCCCTTGGTATGTGAGGAATGTTTTGTTTTTTAAATAACTCAACTCTAAAACTTTTGGTGGTATAAAGATATTTCTACTACACGTAAACTTTTTAATCCTTTATAATCATTTCATATAATTCAAATATATAAATTACAAAAATATTTATAATAATATTATTTACATACCAGGTAAGCATTAAATAAAGTTTTACTAAAAATATGGATTTTTTTTCTTTTTCATAAGTCTTTTTATACACTACTGTAGTAGATGCTCTAATATCAAAGCAAAGTTTATAAATCGAACAAAATTGTCGTTTTGAACATTCGGTTAACTATAAGCGCCAAATATCATCATTTTTAACACATTTATGTTGGGCTAATTCAGTACCCAATGATTTTTGACTAGGTTTACATTTATGTTGGGTTAATTCATTACCCAATAGTTTATGTTTAGATTTACATTTATGTTGGGCTAATTCAGTGCTCAATGGTCTTTAACTAAATTTAAACATATGTTAGTGCAAATATTACGATATTTAAACTAAACAGTCTTTTCGGTTTTAATAATAACAAACATGTAACTTGTAATACATAACGTAAAATGCGCAAGTTACTCGTAACCACAAATCATCAAAGCATATACTTACATCAACATCTCTCGACGTCTCAGGTATGCTTGAAAGTTCAAATATGTTTGTTATGTTGCATTATGATCAAACCACTTAACAAATCATGTAAACTGTCTAAATAATATTTTAGTGTCATCACGTAAAAGTTAACGTTAAACATTTTTATTTAAACACAAGCTTCCATTTGACGTAAATCATTTTAAGATAAAAATAATTGTACCATAAAACTTGATTTATGATCAAAGAAATATTTTTGTCACACACTTTACATCTTTAAAAATGTGGCAAAATATTTTTACAAAAATTAATTAGACAAATTATTTTTGTATATTTAAAATTGCTTTATACAAAAAATAGTTTGTTTGGAAATTGTCTGGGACGGATCCCTTAAATATTTAAGAGACCCGTGGGTTTGTCTGTACGTACGTCAGGTTTCTGCTGTCTATAAACAGTGGCTCATTTGCACACTTTTAAACAATTTTTTTTTTACACACTTAAACCAGTCTTTCTATTGTGTTTAAACACACATTTCATGTTCTTAAAATCACCCTAAACCCATGATCATAATGCTTGTAACTCTTATTTGTTGCAAACAAACTTTTACTTAATGATCCATACCATCAAGCTTAGAGATCATGCAATCCACACACATGAAGATCTATCACAACAATATTAATGCACTTGTGATCTTTATCCCTTGAAGGCTTCTTATCAATAGAAGTTCATCCATGTCAAGCTTAGAGTTCTTAATATTTATATTAGAAACTTATATCCATTTGACAACCATGTCTTGGATCTCACTTTGTATCGTCACCATATTTACGTCTTAGTTAGATCGGGCAGATCATGTAGATAGGATAGATCTTGTAGAGTGGGTAGATCACGTAAATCAGGGAGATTGCATAGATTGGGTTAGTATTTTAGTCCTGAAAATACGCTTGTGAGTGAAATTGGTTATAGCTTGATTAGAACTCGACATTTAGCTTAGTGTCGAGAAATATTGTAAGCGACATGAAGATTTGTTATGCTGAGCCATAAAACATAACGGGTTTGGTTGTACCCGAAGAAGGACTCGACATTTAGCTTAGTGTCGGAAAATATTGTAAGCGACATTGTAAGGTTTTCTCCACCGATAAAGGAGCTTGTTGACTAGTGAAGTAACTCTCGGGTTAGCTACTCGAGGAGTGGAGTAGGGCGAAGAGGAGCTTCGTGACCGAATCACTATAAATCATCGTGTCTGGTTTGCGCTTTTTTTTTTTTTTGTGTTTTTTTCTTTAATTATTATTATTATTATCACTTTACGTTTATATTTACATTTATATTTGCATTGTGTGGCTTGTTGATTATATTGTGTTGATTACGTTTGTGTCATGGCTTGATGTTTACACTTTACATTGTGTTTGTGTTATAATCTACTGAATACTATCTCTAGTTGTTATAAATCTATTATTGACACTTTTTCATATTGTGTCACACTTGATCGGTTATTTGATACAAAAGATTTAAGTTTTTAAACGGGAATGTATTCACTTCCCCCCCCCTCCCCCATACGTTTTCCTCAATTGGCATCAGAGTTACGTCACTCAAATTTTCAAGTCATCATTTTACCAAACTAAGTTAGCTCAAAATCAAAGTTTTGAAAACCCGATAACACTAACGTATACAAGTACTCCGCAGCAACGCGTGGGTGGGAATCCTTGTTGAATACATTGATTATAAATAGACTTTAAATTAGGTATCTTTTTGTGCCATTTGCCCGAAGTTAAAGAAAACTTGTAACACAATAAACAACCGCTAAGAGAAAAAGTCATGTATTTCACAGTCGCCCTGAAAACCTCCTCCTTCTACCTTTTTTTGGACATGGATCAAGATTATAGGATCAGTTATAGAATCGTAATATCATACCAAGGATGATGATTAAAAAAAAAAAAAAAAAAAAAAAAAAAAAAAAAAAAAAAAAAAAAAAAAAAAAAAAAAAAAAAAAAAAAAAAAAAAAAAAAAAAAAAAAAAAAAAAACGAACCAAAAAAACCGACCTGAACCGACCTGTCCAACATCAACCGACCATATTCGGGTTGGTTTTCGGTTCTATATATTTATGATTTTCGGTTTCAGTTTGGATCGATTCGGTTCGAGCAAAAACCGATAAAAACACGCCTAAGCCATATAAATTGAACCGAACGGACCGAAACAAAACCGAAGCGAGCCGAGACACTTGGGTTTGGTTCTTGATTCATGTCATCAACAAAATCGGTTTTTGGTTCAGTTTTGACCGGTTCGGTTTGGTTTTGACCCGATGCTGAGCAGACATGATACAATTTTTTGGATTTTTACAAATTTAAAACTTAAAGGACTATTCTTACACTTGACCAATTATTTTAAGCGGCAAATAAAACAAAACCAAACCAGTTTATGTTATCCACAACCAAAATTCACTTCACCTTCATCTTCTTCCACTTAAACCCTTCAACCTCAAACCCCATCATTTCACACACACCAAAACACACACTCAACCTTAAACCATACAACCATAATCAATTATCCAACTCATGTGAAAACCAAACCTTAAAAACAACAACAAAATGACACTCACACACCACTCAGTTTCACCAATTCTTATCCGTACACCCATAAATTCACCCAAATTTACCACAGTAAAAACCCTCAAACTCACTGGTCAACGGTCAATAACAGTATGTAACAACAACAGCAACACATCAATAACAAAACCCCCAAATTCACGGTCAAGAACCAGATCCAAACCAAAGCCTAAAGAGCTCGTATTCGGATACCCGACAAACAGCGTCGAAAAAGGTAAATACAGTTACGAAGTAGAATCCTTACTTAATAAGTTATCAGGACTCCCTCCACGTGGCAGCATTGCACGTTGCCTTGAACCCTTTAAGAACAAGTTAAGTTTGAATGATTTCGCGCTAGTTTTTAAGGAGTTAGCGTCACGTGGCGACTGGCAACGGTCGTTACGGTTGTTTAAACAAATGCAGAGACAAGTATGGTCTAAACCCAATGATCATATTTATACTATTGTGATTGGGATATTGGGACGGGAGGGGTTGTTGGATAAGTGTATGGAGGTTTTTGATGAGATGAATAGTGAAGGAGTTGCGCGTAGTGTGTTTTCGTATACTAGTATTATTAATGCATATGGTAGGAACGGGCAGTATGAGACTAGTTTAATGTTGCTTGATAGGATGAAGAAGGAGAAGATTGCGCCTAATGTTTTGACTTATAATACTGTTATTAACTCGTGTGCGAGGAGTGGGTATGATTGGGAAGGGTTGTTGAGTTTGTTTGCAGAAATGAGGCATGAGGGTCTTCAACCGGATTTAGTTACGTATAATACTTTGCTTGCCGCTTGTGCTAATAGAGGGTTGGGTGATGAGGCGGTGATGGTTTTCAGGACTATGAATGAAGGTGGGACGATTCCGGATACTACTAGTTATGATTATTTGGTTCAGACGTTTGGGAAGCTGGGTGATTTGGGGAAGGTTTCGGAGCTTTTGAGGGAGATGGAGTCGAGAGGGAATTTGCCTGAAGCATCGTGTTATAATGTTTTGTTGGAAGCGTATGCGGATTTGGATCGGACTAAGGATGCTATGGATGTGTTTAGGCAGATGCAGACGGCGGGGTGTGTGCCTAATGCGGCGACGTATACTATTTTGTTGAATTTGTTTGGGAGGCAAGGGAGGTATGATGATGTTCGAGAGCTTTTTCTTGAGATGAAAGTTAGTAGTATGGGGTTGGATGCGGCTACGTATAATATTCTTATAGATGTTTTTGGTGAAGGTGGGTATTATAAAGAAGTGATAACTTTGTTTAATGATATGGTTGATGAAAAGATTGATCCAAATATGGAGACATATGAGGGATTGATAGTTTCGTGTGGGAAAGGTGGGCTTCACGAAGACGCTAAAAAGATTGTACTACACATGAGGAATAGTGGATTAGTACCAAGTTCAAAGGCGTATACTGCGATTATAGAAGCTTATGGACAGGCTGCTTTGTATGAAGAAGCGGTTGTTACTTTCAACACAATGAATGAACTTGGAAGTGTTCCGTCTGTTGAGACGTATAATTCTCTAATTGATGTTTTTTCAAGAGGAGGGTTGTATAAAGAATCTGAAGCAATAGTTTCTAGAATGAGTGAGAGTAATGTCTCAGGGAACATTGATACGTTTAATGGTGTGATTGAAGCATTTAGACAGGCGGGACAGTTTGAAGATGCTATTAAAGCTTATGTTGATATGGAAAAGGGAAAGTGTCACCCAGATGAACGGACACTCGAGGCTGTTTTGAGTGTTTACTGCTTTGCAGGTCTTGTGGATGAAAGTGAAGAACAGTTTCAGGAGATTGAGAAAATGGTTGAGTTGCCTAGTGTTATGAGCTACTGCATGATGCTGGCAACTTATGCTAAGAGTGAAAAGTTAGTTATTTAAAATAAAACAAAATTACTGTTTTTAATGTCAATTCTTCTGTTTTGTTTACAGTTTTGCATGCTTTATTTTTCAGGTGGGACGATGCCCATAAGTTACTGGATGAGATGATTAAATGTGACTCGTCTAATATTCATCAAGTGATTGGGCAGATGATTAGGGGAGATTATGATGATGGTTCTAATTGGCAAATGGTGGAGTATGTGTTCGATAAACTCAACACAGAAGGTCGTGGTTTAGGATTGAGGTTCTACAATACACTTCTAGAAGCTCTTTGGTGGTTAGGTCAGAAGGAAAGAGCGACACGAGTACTTAAAGAAGCGACAAAGAGAGGACTTTTCCCTGAAATATTCCGTAACAGCAAACGTGTGTGGTCTGTTGATGTACACAGGTATTAATATCACAGCAATTTCTATGGTTGGTTCGTGTATGTTGTTTCTCAACATGGGTAAAACTGGGTAACTAAAACAAAAGTGTAATTCTAATGCATAAAACCTCTTAAATCATTTTTCAAACTGCAAGTCTGCAAGATAATGTAATGTGCTATTATCTTTTTACTATAAGCGCAACATAGTCTATTTAACCTTAGTAATGGGCTAGCACGATAACTTCGGATCTCAAATTAAAAAAATGATGAATTTAATAGTAGCGCTTAACTTTAGGCTTAGGTGTTCAAACTTTCTATCTTCTGGTTATTAGACTCCCACACTTATCCACTTGACGAAAATGTCAGGCCTATAGACCCAGAGAATCCATACTCCCATAGTCACATGAGTTGTGGGACTCACTACATGAGGCGCGTCCTAACATGCCAAAACCCCAGGCAATGAGCTAGCCAAATAAGTGTGAGACCAACTTAAAACATGGTGGAAGTTATTGAGCTAGCCAATTGCTTGGCTTTTTGGGTGTTACAAATGGTATCAAAGCCATAGCCCCTCAGGGTATAGTCAGTGCTATGCTCATGAGACACTTGGGGGATGAGTGTAGGTGTGTAGGCTTGACGAATGCGTCATGTAAGTAAGTGGATGAGTTTGTAATAACCCCTCATGCATTGTTAGAAGTGTGATGTTTGAACACTAGTATAAGGCTGTTCTGTCACTTGATCTATAAGTTATTGTGCTAGCTTATACATATAAGTTATTGTAGGCCTAATTGTGGACCTAAAAACACATGGCATCATCCTGATGGTTGCAGACAGGGACCCACTTGTTTTACAACCCATCAGGATCATACCACATGTTTTTAGGTCCACAATTAGGTCCATAATTAGGTCCATCTATCATTTCTCTTTACATTTAATGCAACATACTTTGCCATTTCATACCAAAGTATGCAATTTGTTGCATAAGATGGTATAACAATGGCAAGCAAGTATGCTGCATTAAACAGTAACATATTGCATGTTTCGGTAAGAAATGGTTAACAGGGTATCCTGTATTCGTATACATCAGTATAAATTAATGGGACACTGTATTTCTTGGCATTTTGCCCATTAACCTTGCAAAATTTACATTATTATCAACATAATATAGTATCTGTCACTATATTTTGACACACTAGTTATTCATAAAAAAAATGACAGAAAAACATTTCGAGCCAACCTGACCGTGCACCTACCTGTGATCCGACCCAACTTACAACTCATATTTATCTACACTAATTTTAAAAAGATTTGGATGAACATTTTTGTATAATGTTCTTTGATCATCTGTAGGTTGTGGCCCGGTGGTGCATGTACAGCTATATCACTTTGGTTTCAGAACATGCATCAAATGTTAGTGGACGGAGAGGATCTTCCTCATCTAGCTTCTGTAGTTGCAGTGTAAGTTCCATATCCCCAACTTTGTGGTTGCAGTATCTAATTTTGTTCCCACAGATTTTGATTATAAAATATAAATAGCATTAAGTTCTTATCAGTATACATTTTTCTCAAACAGAAGAGGCCAGATGGAAAAAAGCTCGATAACACGGGATTTCCCTGTTGCCAAGGTCGCCTATTCACTTTTGAAAGATAGTGTTTCATCATCTTTCTGCTTACCTGGATGGAACAAGGGTAGAATTGTGTGTCAACGAGCTCAGCTCAAGAAGATTCTGTCCGATGTGGAATCATTATCTGGAAAAGACGGGATCATGAATTTAAGCAATGTCGTGATTCCTGTGCCGGAATCGAAAACCTACAAGGCTAGGGTGAAGAAAGGAGGCATGAACAGTGGTGAAGTAAAGATAGGTTTAAATGGTGGGAACAAAATTGACACAAGAACGGAGCTCGTGACAGGTCCCATTTAAAAGAACAAAACACGAATAGTCAATCTCAGTTTAGATGTATTGAAAAGGCCGACAGGTATGCATATCCCTGCTTCCAACCAAAGGTTCAATTTGCCAAACGATCAAGTGATTAGAAACACATGCAAATGCGGAGTAGTAATAGTTAGTGTAACTAATGTTGTGATAGTGGTTTCAAAAGGTAGAATTCGAACCCATTTTTGCTCTGTATACTGGACTAACAATAATCTGTCAGTACCCAATTTTGCTCTATTTGTTGGTTTAGTGACTTTGATTATTATGTTAGGAGTCGGGGTAAAAATTTTGAACATGAGTTTCGTATCTTTCTCTAAGACCCCCTTATACATATGTGATAAACTCCTTGAAATGAAGATCGAGCAGTATTACAAGTTCTTGATTTTGATATAAAACGGAGAACATGTTCTATTTATATATGGTAATTTGTCTACACAAGTTTTGAATGATTTATTCTGTTCTTTAGGCATGGGTGATGTACTGATGTGCAATACTGCAATGTGTTTGGATGTACGGCTGATGTGTGTATGTACCTTGGCGTGTGTAAGGGTGTGTTAGAGCAAACGGATGTACTGGTGGAAATGATACAGGAAGCCGACTTATCCGATGTGGTACCCTCCACGCAACGGAACACCTCCGTACCCACTTTCTGCCCTTGCAAGTTGCAACTCAACCTTGTGCGTGGGGCTCCTTTCACACAACTCCACCGCAAGTTTTATGTGTTTTAAGACTTAAGACCTTTGTCTACACTCATCTTTCTCAAAAGAAAAAAGAAAGTCGCAAAGCTTAGGAACATAAAGTCAATTGGCATCTCATACCTTATATTTTCTCTGAATTTTTTCTCCAGATCTTGATTTTAACTGTCAAATTTCAGACTAAAGTGAATAGTTGCTTATTATGAAAAATATTTGATACAAAGTACAGTATATTAAAAAGTATATTTACAAGACTTCACACCTAACATCCTCTCACATCCTCATGAGAGGTCTAATGTTTAGGCTGGGTGTGGTGAGGCTTATGCGACCTAGCCGCAGCTTATGTGGCAGACCTCCAATGTGTCCCACCCTGGGAGAAATGGATGAATCAGTTGCTTTTGCGACAGACTTGAAAGGAAGAAGGGACGAGAGTTTTTGGTGGCTGTTTTTATTATTATTATTATTTTTTTGGTATGTTTTTTCGGTGTCTTCGATCTCATTGTTACATCAAATTGTTCATGAAGTATTTCAGGAGAGAGAAAACCATGTGTGGCAGTGGGTATGTCGGTCTCTTGGTGGTCACTACTACACCCGATCTTAAACCTGACAAGTTACAAAGAGAAAGGTGTAATCAGTCACGAAGATACTAGAGAAACGGTCGTAAAGTCACGTCATATCTCGATCAAGCTGTGTATATATGAGTCAAAGACTTCTCTTGAACAAAAAAAATCTCAACCGTCTATCGTTTACTAGTTTTTCTTGATCACTAAGTTAACATTAATAAATATATATGGTTACCGAAAAGAAGGTCAAATGCAACTATGCAAGTGCGCCTCCATACACTATGGGTCGTCAACATAGAATCAATGAACCAGGGATGTAAAAAGTGTTAAAAAGGACGGTCCGAATACATCTTCCCTGATCTGCAATTACCTCCATCCATTGCACCACCATTTTTCACCTTTGTAATCATAAAATATTACCTTTCGTCAACTTACAAACTAAAAACACTAATCAAATGTTTATTAAATATTTTTATACTTAATTGCCAATGTNAAAAAAAAAAAAAAAAAAGCCCCATCTAGTTTAATTAACAGATAGTACATGTATTGAGCATAAATGCTAATTACAAGTATTGATTATAGTTTATCAATCAAAACCAAAGTTACGAATACAGTACTATTTACAAGGCAAGAGAGAACATATGCTTGTTGCGTGATAGAATTGAGTTGACTGTCAAGATTACGGGTCTTCTTACATTTGTAATTGCCTCTTTATCTAAAGACAATGTTGATTGATTTGATTATCGAAAACTAGTGTGAATTAAGCACTAGAGACCATTAGTATCCAGGCCTCCCTTAGTATCCACTTTTTCGCATTAACGAGTAGATGGAATTGACATCCACAAATTTGATGCTCCTAGAGTGTGCTACAGTGTTTGTTCTCTATTTCGTTTGATAAGACACAGGTCCCATTGGAGTACGATGCACAATTCTTCTCTCGTACTTTTTGACTTTGTTTTCCAATTTAACATGAAAGGGTGACATTTTTGGTGTGATTGTATCCATTGGAGGACAAAAGTGCATACATTAGTATCTTTCCCTTATTGCCCACAAAGTTATATCCTACTTTCACTAATCATATTTGAAGTTATTCTATAAATATTGCAAAACGTTATTCACATTGTATATCATCATGATTTATCTTGATTTCTATCGTCATCAAAATACATTTCCAACACATTATTAAAAATCAAAACTTTGTTAAATGTAATGACATATAAATTCAAACATTAATTATTTTTAAATTATAAACGAATCACTAAGGTATCTAAATCTCATCCAACAAGGTGATGCCATTAATTTATCTATATGACTATATGATTATTATAAATTATCACTTCGTAGTGATCGTTCTTTAATAGGCATTTGTATTCGGATTACATATTTTTTAATATTAAAACTTCATAAGACATGTGCTTCATCACCAAATCTATCATTTAATTGAATATAAAAAACAACACAATAATTGCTTGACTGCATATACAAAACAAGCATCATATATATTTGTAACAATATATTGCGTTGAGGGGGTTGGCAATGGGTGCGGTAAGGCACGGTAAGGGGAAGACCCCGCGCGGTAACACCGCCGCCGGCCATGCGGGGAGGCACCGTTCGGGGAAGGCTACCGCTCGGGGAAGAAGAAAAATTCGAACGTTGGAATGGAACGTTGGGAGAAAAAGGGAAAAAAAGAAGTGAGTGAAGGGTGAGGGGTGTGTTGCCAACAAAAAATGAGTGAGGGAAGGAAAAAGTGGGGGGATGATGTGGCATAAGGGGATTGGGTGGAAGTGAGTGAAGGGAAATGGGGTGAGGGGTGTGTTGCCAACCCCCTGACAAGTATGATTGTATGTACTAATCGGTTTCAATTGAGTAAAACTAGTAATAACTCAGTGCATTCATGGGATTTAAACACTAATTAAAATGATGAAGAGGTTTAAACGTTTGTCAATTTAAAATGTCTAATCCACAAAAGGTGTAGATTGGCGGGGACACCCTGACCCCGGGTGCCTTTTGGCACTAGCTATTGTCCACCCCACAAGGAATAGCTCCGGGCAACTCTCCTGGCCTAGTGGGGCACCAACTGTAGTGAGCCGAGACTCTCGGACTCTTGAGCTCTTATCCACAAAGTTTCTCCAGTGAGCTCATATGTTTTGCGGAGGTGAGTACCTATCTGGGAGTGTTATGAATGTGATTAGAACACCTAAGGGCCGTTTGGTATTTTTCGTATCTTCATTAGGAAAGTATTGTCATAGGTCGGTTATGTTAGGTCGGTTTGTTTTTGCTTATAAATAGGGAATCATAAGATGAGAACTTTGTACCTTTAAATTTCGTTTGCAATAAAGAAAAGCTTCCGCAAATTTGTCGATTCTTGTTTCTTCTCTTGTTCTTCCTCTTTGATTATCAATTGTTAATTCTAACAAGCGGTATCAGAGCCAGGTTGATCATTGTGGGTATCTGAAGAAGCTTGAATCGTTTTTGATTTAGGGTTTCGACTGAATTTGTTCGAATTAGGGTTTCATAAATTGTTTGGAATCGTTTGTTGATCTGTTCATTTTGGTTGATATCAAGAAACTTGATTCTTGAATCGTTTGAATCTGTTTGGGTTCTTTATATCGATTGAGTTCTGCTTTTGGTTCTGGAAATTCAGTTCTGATAGAACTTTTGTGCTTGAATTTGGGGATAAACCTGTGTTCTTGAAGTTTGATTCTAGTGTTTGGGATTTGTTTTTGGGCTTTTGTTTTGAATTTGGGCTACACTTATTATAAAGTGGGCTATTGGAATTGGTTTTGACTTTTGAATTAGTAACATTAGTATTTGTAGTTCGTTTTTGATTAGTTTGGTATTTGTTTGAAAAATCATGTCTTCTTCTCAAATTACAACTATTGAGAAGTTTTCGGGAAAGAGTAACTTTAGCTTGTGGCGTATTAAGATTCGAGCCTTATTGAAACAACAAGGCATTTGGGCGCCTATTAGCGGTACAAAACCGACTGACATGACTGATGCTAACTATAAGTTGCAAGAAGAAAAGGCACACTCTACTATTTTTTTTATGTTTATCAGATGACGTTCTTTATGAAGTTGGTGACGAGGAAACGACAAAAGGAGTTTGGGAAAAGTTAGAAACTATTTACATGACAAAGTCGTTGACTAATAAGTTGTTGTTGAAACAACGCTTGTTTTCTCTTCGAATGAAAGAGGGCTCATCTTTGAAAGAACATCTTGATGCTTTGAACTCGATATTGATGGATTTGAAGAATGTTGAAGTGAAGATTGAAGATGAAGACGCGGCTCTTGTTCTTCTAGTGTCGTTACCTCCTTTGTTTGAAAGTTTTGTTAGCTCATTTGTTGTCGGTAAAGACACTATCACTTTGGAAGATGTTAGATCTAGTTTGCATTCAAGAGAGCTTCGTCAACAAGCTTCAGGAAGTGGTTATGAGTCCCAATCCATGGGTTTATCAACCACAAGTCGTGATAAGGGTCGATATCGATTTGAAAAAGGTAAAGATAAAGGTGGAGCATCGTCAAGTTCTCGAGGTCCCAATCCTCGAGATATTTGTAACTACTGCAAAGAGACTGGTCATTGGAAGAATGATTGTCCTAAACTAAAGGAGAAAAATTTGGTTGTGGCTACTGCTAAAGAGAGTCTTGCTACTCGGGTTCAGAATGTGAGCTGCTTTGAATGGTTAACCGTTCGGTTATCGTTTGGTTATTCGTTTTTGAAGTCATTGGCGTTGTTTTGGATTAATTTCTTTTGGATTGTTTTTGAGGAATCAATCATTTGTTTGAATTAGGCTAGTATCTCTAGCATTTGAAATTTTGAATTTAATTTGGAACATTTGGTCTTCCTAAGGAGTTTCAATCACGGTGGAGATTGTTATGAATGTGATTAGAACTCCTAAAGGCCGTTTGGTATTTTTCATATCTTCATTAGGAAAGTATTGTCATAGGTCGGTTTGTTTTTGCTTATAAATAGGGAATCATAAGATGAGAACTTTGTACATTTGAATTTCGTTTGCAATAAAGAAAAGCTTCCGCAAATTTGTCGATTCTTGTTTCTTCTCTTGTTCTTCCTCTTTGGTTATCAATTGTTAATTCTAACAGGGAGCAAAGTGCCAGGGATGGGATTCGAACCCGAGTCTATTGACACAAGAATGAAAGTCCCACCCACTATACCATTGCCCCAGTGGTCATCAAAATGTCTAATATTTTAAACCTATTCACATTTAATGCATTTGAGCTTTATGTGATATTTATAAAGATTTGAAAGTTTATGTCCAGTAGAATGGGTTCTACTATATACACCAAAAAAAATCTAAAGGTTGGTAGTCGTGCTATTTTTCCTTTCTTGAATTTTGAGCAGTGTATTAATTAAGGTAGATTCTATTATGGTCAAAGCCTAAAGCTGCAACTCATCATAAATATTTTTGTCTTTCCTTTTTTTAGTTGTTGCTTGGAGTATTTTTTTTACTTTCTACACGAGTACATTTTACTTTTACCCACAATTTATTTCTATTGAATGTCTAACGTTTTCACTTTTACATCACTTCATATAAGAAGCTTAATACTTAAAATAATAATCACACAACCCCATATGTGGGCAAATACTCTATGATCTCGTAAACAAAAAAAAAAAAAAAAAAAAAAAAAAAAAAAGTAATAGCAATTTAGATGAAAATTAAATAAATAAGTTACTCAATATTTATTTTGGTGTTACCTCTTTATAACATTCTTTTAATGGTATTTAAAAAGTTCTAACCCAACAAAGTTAATCATGTAAATCTTATTTTAATCCAAACTATTTATAATTACATGTGCACCGTGCAAATTTTTATCTAAAAAAATTTTGTGTAACACAATCGGCTTTCTTTTTACTCCAACTAAGTTTGATCGTTTCAATACCAGGTTGTACATGATATTTAAGATATTTCTAACAACGCACCGACACAACATCCCTTCAGGTATGAACATCACTTCAGTCCTCGAAGAATATTCACGCTATCTTTTCTCCTATTTTACAATTAATATATATTATTCATTTTTAAATTTGCTTTATATATTTCTTTTTGCTACATCACCTTATTATTTTTTAAACATTTCGGGTGTTTAAGTTATGTAACCCGAACCAATGGTTAAAAAATCATAAAGAACGGTTTGTGTCTGCCATGGACTAACCGTGTCTTTCAAACTTTAACAATCGCACAACAAAACAGAGTTGAGAGCCAACAGGCTAAGTTTAAAACAGAATACTTGAAACATAAAAAACACGGCTTAGAGCAATTTGTGGGATGTATCAATGAGATCGTGCAGTCTCAAGTTACGGCAATCAACGAAAGCTTTAAAAGAAGCAGAATCTTTCGTTATCATCAATATAATATTTCGTGTTTCAACTTATTTCGGGGTTTTGTTTCAAATGAAGCCCTTGATATGATTTTAGGAGAAGTTCATCGATTGAATGATCCTGAGTTCGAATACTCAATGTGTGGTTGTCAAGTTCGTAAGAGTTGTGGG
>LBNU01010967.1:0-17882 GCA_014162995.1 Artemisia annua | reverse complement strand
GTTTATGTACGTTTTTCTCTCTTGTCGTACTTTCTTTACATTGTTTTACGTTTATGTACGTTTTTCTCCAGTTTCGTACGTTTTTGTTCAGTTTCGTACGTTTTTCATCAGTTTTCATATATTTTCATACGTTTTCATAGGTTTTCATATTTTTTTTATTACATTTGTGTGCGCATTTATACGCTTGTGTACGTTTCATACGTCTTTTTACGTTTTCATACTAGTTTTACGTTTTTCTACACCTTTGTATGTTTTATACGTTTGTATGTTTTATACTTGTTATGTTTTATACATATGTAACAATGTGTATAAAAATGTGTGAAAACGTGTAAAAACAAACAAAAATGTATGAAAACGGAAAAAACGTAAGAAAAACAGAAAAAAAATGTCTGAAAACGAAAAAAAGTAAGAAACGCAGATAAAAACATAAGAAAAACATACGAAAACGTAATAAACTAAGGCGAAAAGGTATAAAAACGGACAAAACCATATAAAAGCGGAAAAAACGTAAGAAAAACGGACAAAAACGTATGAAAACGGAAAAAGTAAGAAAAAAGATGAAAGTGTAAGAAAAATGGGCGAAAACGTATAAAAATGTATGAAAACGGAAAACCCGTAAAAAAAGGGTCAAAAAACGTAAGAAAAACGGACAAAATGTATGAAAACCAAATTTTGAGTTAAGTATACACGGTCGTTAGGATAAAGGAGTAACAGTGCAAATGTTTCTTGCAAACGGCCGTTAGCTAACGGAAAAAACTAACGACAGTTAGTCTGAGGGACCATTTTGAAATTAACGAAAAAAAAAAAAAAAAAAACTGTAGTAGAAGGTTAAAAGATACAGAGTAACTTATATAACCAAACTTGAGTAACCTCTTTGTAACCAAAAAAACTTTAGTAACCAAATCGCACTTTTTGGCAAACTTTAGTAACATTTTTGTCTAATAACCCTATTAGTTTAGTTAAACTCTTTAATGCAACATATCCCCTTAAGCCTTATACATTTATCTAGAGTTCAAACATAGACATTAAAAGAGCTGAAAACGGTCACGGAAGTTCCGCGATAAAGTTGCATACATCTGAGTCTAAAAGTCGACCTTTCTGATAACTTGAACATGTAAAGTCTTGTATATTTACCCTTTTTTATGTATAATATTTGTATACATTGTTTTTCAATACAACATAGATGTATTTTTGTTATTTAAGTCATAAAGTGCATATATCTAATGCGATTACGACGTAGTTATGAGATTTGATTCTTGCTGTTAGAGGAAGTTTGTCATGAGGTAGTTTATTAGGTACGTAAGAGTCAACGATGTACGCTAGATGACCAAATATGGGTGGGTGGGATGCAATTTATTCTTGATCCAAATTATTACTCATTCTAATCATTGCCAATGATTTATATGCTATTTCATACTATACTCCTTCCACATTTAATAACTATGTTGAGATAATACAACATTTCGTATGCCTAATAAACTAAGGTTTTGGCAAGGGCAAAATACTTGTTAATGTAGTATACTTGGTACAAATGTCACTTTCGTGTACCGAATAAATTTTTTTCTTTATATAGATAATGAACTTTCATTTTTTGGTCTTTTTGATGTACTTGTTACATTTTTGCCCCTGAATTTTTAATAATTTGAGGGGCAAAAACGTTACAAAGTACATGAAAAAGAAAAAAAAAAAAAAAAAAAAAAAAAAAAAAAAAAAAAAAAAAAAAAAAAAAAAAAAAAAAAAAAAAAAAGTTTAATACACATATAAGAAAAAAAAATTGTTCAGTACATGGAAGTAACATTTGTGACAAATATGATGCATTTTAAAAGAATTTGCCCCCTTTAGCAAAGGTTTGGTAGAAGCTTCAATGGGAAAGGCATCACAAGCATATTCTTGGCACTTTCTTTATGAATGCATATATTTGTATTTAGGATGATAATTCCATTAACTAGCAAGTAGCTAAGAAAAAAAAATGTGAATATTTAAATCTCTTAATGCAAAAGTGTCTTGCGAGATGGTTTTATGTCTTGTAAGGACTATATAAATGTATCTATGGCTAGCTAAGTTTATGATACTCGTGTTTAGATATTTCCACTTGTAGTGTTTTGAAACTACATTTTCTTCTTGTGATATTAAATACGATAAAATGGAACCATTATATATTCATCAAACCGAACAATCGTACCTTCCCCTAGTTAAGTTAAACAAGTTTTTATATGGTTTTATTGTTTATGTATTTTTAACAAGTTGATGTCATTTTCTTTGGGATTTTAGGGGTCCCTAGTATTATGAGATACCGTTGGAAAAGAACCCCATACCTCACAGCTGATACGGTATTGTCAAATCTTTTTTGGTGAAAGTTTATTTAATGATCTATACACCAATCATAAGGCATTGGTACAAACGGAATATTTGTACTTGAAATCCACTAACTCCAACGAAACCACCTTTATGGTTTCACAACCAAACTAACTTTCGATAATGATTATTGACGATAAAACAATGATGTTGACAATGCTGATCAATTTTAAACTTACGCACACTTGTCTTGCTAGTCTTTTCCCGTGCGTTTGATAGCTATCATTCTGATTAGGAGTATACAATTGGAGGAAGGGGTGATTGACATATATACTTCACAGAAAACACTCGATCCTAGAGGGATTAAACAGGCTCTCTAGGCCATCCTCCCCTTCTTTAGACATAAAGTTAGTTCCATTAGATAAATACAGGAATTACAAAGGAACTACGCAAATCATAGGAAAGGATTAGATATTATTTTGGGAACAGCATGAAAGGCATACCGTCATAACAATGTGTACCATGTACATTAAGTGTTCAGCTCGCATTAGCGTTTTTCCTGTCTCTCCTTTGCTTTTCTTAAATGTCACCTTATTTGATGGTAATGGTGCATATCAACATGTATTTTTAACTACGCAAACCTTATTTTACGAGAGAATGACATAGGCTTACACCACAACCATTAGTTTGCCGGCCCCATGAATCCATGATTGGTGCAATTCAATTCATACAAGAACATGCCATACGTGACAAAAAGCCCATAGAAAGTGATACAGTACAACGTTTTGAAAAATTAAATAGAGTGGAGAATTAATGGGATAAGATTGATCAATCATTCTCCCATGTGCAAAAATAGACATAAGACTTCTTTAGCTTGTATTTTGTACGTTTCTAACAAAATATCCAGTGTAGTATTTGAATTCAAGAAAATATTGTTTTATTGGCAAGTGTTCAATCTCTAAATCATTGAAGATGCAGTATAGTTGCATGGTTGTAGTCAGTCATGAATTGTCAAACACGTAACTGAACTTGAAACCTTGACATAGTTTATATGCACCATTTTTTGTTTTTATGAACGGCAATATGCCAATATGTAATAAGAAACCTAGCAAGGAGCTTGCCGCGAAGAAAATGACACGAAGCTATTGGGAGAAGCCTTACATAAATTCATCCTTGATTCCACATGAAGTCATGTTTTGTAAATATAGCATCATGTATTCTGGAACTGTGATGGTTGTTTGAAAAAATTTTAACTAACATATGTACTTGAAAATTGCGTTCACTCAAACCTAATTTTGATTTATATGGTTTAAAATAGAATAATGATTGGCAATGATCAAAAAATGATTAGGAATTGTATTTAATAAAGCCCAAATGTCACTTGAATCCCACCCACCTACGTACATTTTTTCCCATCATTAAACAACTAGCATCTTGTATCCACATCTTTTTCTTATTGAAGCTAATTTAACAATTTAGCAAAACTGAATAGACACTTAAAAAGAAAAGAAAAAAAAAAAAAAAAAAAAAAAAAAAAAAAAAAAAAAAAAAAAAAAAAAAAAAAAACTTAGAAAAGGTGCAATTCAACAAATTGTACCAACCTAAGAATTAATTTGAATGCTAAAAACGACATCGACTATCAACAAAAGCTAAGGGTGATTAATGTTGTGTTTCATTGAGTATATAATTATCACTTTTTCGAGTAGGAGATAACCAGTTTATGTAGTTAATTGATTATTTAGTGACCATTTTACATACATACAAGATCATAAAATCTCAAACACTCGATCAAACAAGTAATTATCAGATTAACACAGCTTCCTAACAATAAGCACGCCCAAACCATGCATATCTAATGCATGCTATTATATCACACAGGCTATTTGATTCTAAATATGTGATATCACATTCGAATTGTAAATAAACCGTAGACCATTGTAGATAACCAAAACAAGCAAAGATAGAAACACGAATGTAAACTCTTAATTTCAGTACTCTCGTTGATTTAAATATATTGATCGATTATGTGAATTTTATATACTTTCGTAACACGTTGATAGATAATCGGTAACAATGACTAACCAAAAAGACAATATGTGTAACACAACGTTAGACTAATTGTGATAAAAGTGTCCACCAATAATAAATTTATATATTTGATTATTTGAATCAGATAAAGTTATTTTTCTTCCAAAATACTACTAAATAAAAGATCTTATCGATTAAGTACGTGTTGAGAAATGGGCAATATAGCCAAGTTTAACACCACATTTGCGTTGGGAATTAGTTAGTATAATATGGTGCAGGTACAAGATTCGGTAGGTATTTGCCAGTTAGGATACGAACTCAAGGAGAAAAGTTGAAAAGAATCTATGTGATCCAGGGTGTCTCTTTCACCGTCCATATATTATAAAGTTGTGGTGTTATATCAACAGAATTCCAAAGGACTTTAGTCGTCTATATTTCTAAACCTATAAGTGTACGATCATCATTTCTTCATGAGCCCAACACGTATTCTATTGTTTTATAGTTGAGTCTTATATATGTTCTTTTTCGTTCAGTTGGTATTTTATAAGTTTATAATTCTAGTGAACCAAAAGCAGTTCATGTTTTCACAAGATTTATGATTTCGTGATTAACTGTTGGCGAGAAACTAAATATGCGAGCCATGCCCATGACAGTCTTCAGCTAAGGCTAGGTAAGTAAACGTTAAGACCTGTGACAATGAATCAGCAGATAAAGCACGATAACATGTTATAGGTGTGTGGTACCGGATTAAATCATGTCCATGTCATATCATTGTTATGAAATTCATCACACTACTAAATATGGACAGAGCCCAGTTTAAAATGTTCAAAGAGCCCGGTTTTGCGTGAGTCCACAAAATGGGAGGGACCATAAGCAATTGTTTTAGAGTTCGGTTTTAGGCACAGGCTTTATGATGTATAATAGACCGGTATTTTTGTTGAAAAGCTTGTTCTATATGATTAAAAAACAAATTTTAATTTGCATAGACTGATGTTCTTCGCTTACAAAAGAAGACTTTATTTATTTATTATTAATTAATTTATTTTTAAATACGAGTTGGTTACAATGTATTTTCCGGTATAAAGCCACAACACAACAAAACAATATACACAAGCAAAACTAGCAAAAACATAATTGTAATAAAACCATAACCATGAATGTTATACCAAATCCAATGGATTAAAGATCCAAGGCGAGTTTCACATGAGTTATATGGAGCATGGACGAACAAACATACAAGATACCACCAATTAAACATCGCAACAGTTTCACAAATATTTTGTTAGGCTAAGGGAAATGAGATATGCAAAAGGACATGATCTCATGCCAACCTCCCCTAAACACTAACATGATTGATGATCAGATGCCACACATTGAAATGCACGAACTCACGATGTCGTCCAACTCCTTACTAGTAAAGTGTATCTTGTCATTCTAAGATATCTATAAAAAACATCCATAAGCTCTATATAAGATAAAACAAACGAAAATGTAGTGCAATACCGAACTACAAGTTTCAGATTGTCATATTTAAATCACGGAAATAATAACCGAACTTGTGCCTATTTCCAGAATTACATGTTAATTTCAACCATGAGATAGCATTCAACCTAGTTTCCTGATAAAGTAATAAACAAATGCGTTAATGTTTTACCAGATTTTTGATAATAACAATTACTTAACTCATGGCTTTTACCAGATTTTTTATAGGCACAAGTGTAGTTACTCAGATTTTTTATAGACAAAAGTGTAGATTCTCAGTTTTTATATAGGCACAAGTGCCTATTTTTTTTAGCCACAAAGCTGCTTTTACCAAATTTTTTATAATAACAATTACTCAAATTATTTACTAGGTTTTTTATAATAACAATATTTTCACCTATAAGAATGACTTTTCAAAGTTACTTACTATCTTAGAGAAAGGGTGTTGTTGATGGGTTACAAACTCATGCATCCACTTAATCACATAGTACCCGCACTCACGATAGTAACGTTGTTGGTTGCACTAAAAAAGCAGTAGCAATTTTATAAGCATTAAACATTAAACAAAAAAAATAAAAAAAAAAATTGATATACATATTCAGAATGAGATGATTTACCTTAACGAGATTCCATTTTATATTACTAAACGCCCTAAAAAGAAAATAAAAAATGGTAGAGGTGTGTTAACCTTTAGAGATATAATTATATAAATGTGAATTGTATGTTAATGTAAAAAAACATTCTTACTTCTGCACAATATTGGTGAATTTGTAGCTCTCCTCGTTCTTTCCTTCCATATCAGAATCCAAAATGAACCCGGTGTTTTGTTGAGGTACAATTATGAATAGGTTCAAGTGTTTCTTAATTATATGTGATCTTTTAGTATAACTAATTTACATAAGTCATAAAGCAATGAAGATAATGTTGCATATGATACCTTTCAACGTATGGTGTAGGAAAAAAAAAAAAAAAAAAAACAATTTATGTTGGTTTGAGTCCATCTCCATTGCAACAAGTAGTTTGATATCATTAAACTTGCAACAAAGTACCACTTAATTTCTCAATACAGTAAATTACAGTCATGGATTAACCATGCAATGGCAAACTAGCTCGACAGATTGGTACTTTTGGAACTCGGCTAGTTGCGTTCAAAATCTCAAAGTGGTTAAACAATATTATACATGTATATTAATTTAGAAGTAATCATGTAACCTACCTTTCAAGAACTTGGCATTAAACTTTTTATTGCCCCGTAAAATTTCTCACTTCAACAAAACTTGGCAGATGCAAGAGTCAGAATCTGTTTCAATCTTCACGACATTTAATTAAGTAATCCACTAATTAATCTCGCTGTAAAGGGGGATACTGAATGCAAAAATAAAGCAGATGTTTGAGGTTTGAAACTCTGGACATCCGTTTTATTGGGCAATCATGCATGGTTTACCTCCCTCATATTGGGCAAGGGACATATCGATGGGGTGCTAGTTTACCACTAAACTTATTTTTTTTCGAACAACAACTTTTATAACCAAGCTCTAACAAGGAGCTAGAGCCACATCACAAAAATTACAAAGAGTTTACCACTAAACTTATTATGGTAGCTTTCTATATAATTATTGTTAGATTCAATATTAGAATCCTCACATGCCTTCCACTTAAAACATATATTCTTAAGGCATATGACTATCATGGATAAGGCTATGTTTTACTGAACTTTAGAGCTTGCATTTACAACATTAACAAATACACTAGGCTACATTGATAACTAATTAGTTTTAAAGTTGAGGTTTACAAACATGAGGACTTAAACATTTTGTGTCATGCTTAAGGCCTTAACCCTGTTCGAAGACCGCCAAACACTTAACATGCCTTTTTGCGAGTTTTTTATAACTCCAAAACATCAACTTAATGAAAATCTGACCAAACATCTAGTTATATAATTCATGATCACAATTCTAGATTTTCAGATACGGGGTTTATTTGGTAAAACTAGTTATAAGATGTCAACCGACAATCGTAAGTTGCTAACTGGTTGCGAGTAATTGTCACGGTTGCAAAAATCGCTAGGCAATAGCCAGGCGGCCGGGTACCGCCTAACGATTACCCAGTTAGGCGGGGATTAATCAGGATTAATCGAATTGGAATTTTTGTATATAAAATTATAAAAATTTGAAACTATATACCCGATTTTGCTGATTTAGCTGATTTTTTTCCTGATTTGACCGATTTATGCCTGATTTGGCCGATTTCTATCCGTAACCGAGTTGACCGATTTATCTAATTTTTGTCTGATTTGACCACTTTATGCCTGATTTAGCCGATTTATATCCGATTAATTGGTATGTTGACCGATTTTTGACCAAATCGATTAATAAGGCCGATTAGTGAAAATCCGGACGGTTAATTCCCGCCTAGCGCCTAGGCCGATTTTGCAACATTGGTAATTGTAACTACTAGTTGTAGATTTATGTATTACCAAAATATTTGGTAAGTTAATTGCATTGGAACTATAATAATAAAGTGTAAAACAACATTAGAAGACATAAATAAAGCTAGAAACCAAAAAAAAACATGAACATTGAAATTTATTGCTTCGCATATAAATAGCAAAACTTCATGTAATTTGGATGTTACTCCAACGTAGGTATAAGGCTATAAATGAATCGAACGAACACATACGAGATATTGTTTGTATTTGTTCGTTTAAACTAACTTTACTAATGAACGTACATGATGATAAACCGTACATGTTTTCTTGTTCATCTACGTTTGTTAAATGAATGAGCTTGTTTATATTCGTTTATTTATTAGACGTTAAATGAACAACCATAAATATATGGTACAAATAAGTATAGAATATTATGTTCAATTTCGGCCCCCTTCGGGATCAACTTGTAAAGTACTTATTTTAAAAGAGCCAATATACATTATGTTGAAGTTCTTTTATTAAAATTGACTAAAACTGAAACGAAAGGGTAAAAAAGTACCCAATGTACATTCAATACGTAAATTTGAAGTCAAACAAATCTTCTTTTCGATCCGCATATAAACCATGCAAAACACTATAGCGAAACCTTTAGGCTTTCATGCTTGTTTCCAATCAAGCATTAACCCCATAACTCTTTTCGGTCTCTTGTTCACGCATATAAAGTGTTATTTTTATCTTTGAATAACGTTACATGTCCAAAATTGTATTTTCAACTAATCTTTTCATCCATATTTTTCATAAACTAATTTATGAAATATCATGTAATGCTTTCAGTTTCTTGAAGTGGCTTTTTTCCATTAGAGAAATTGGTGTATTTACTCTTGTAACGCTCCATCCCCTTCTCTTGTACTTATTCTAGCTACTAGCTAGTAGTTAGCTTTTAAGCAGGCTGTCGTTCAAAAATAATATCACCATACCCCTAGGCCAGTTGCGCTATGTCAAGTAAACTAGTTGTTGTCTCACGTTTGATTTGAATTCCTCCCACTTTTCAGGAATTAGGCGAAGATTGTATCAGTTGCGCTCTTTGGAGAAGAGCTACGTGAGATCCCAAATTAACCACATGATAAGATTATCTATCGAACTAATTTTACATGTAAATTAAACCTATGTTTTTGGGGGTACTTGTATTTTTTGTGTTCTCAGTTTTTGTTGAATCAATTGTGTAAATTCCTAAATCTTCCTAAATTTATTCCAATCTCATATGAAATTTGACATGTATTACTCATCGTTTATCGTTCTTGTTATCATTCATAAATTTTACCAATTGTTTTCCTTCAAGAGTTTGGAATATAACTAGGAATGCAAATTAGAAGGATTATATTTCTGTTAACTCGAATCCCGATCGCTAGGACTGTTCAACCATTTGCCCAATCCCCATGGACAACCTTGACACACTTATAAGTCGAACATCTTTTATACAAATGCATTCACGACCTCTATGCATTATTAGTTTATGATGTAGTTACTAACATGTACATGCATGTACTTCTATTATTAATACATTGAAAATCAATATTTTATTATATCCACTAATCCACCTTATTATTGACTAAAAACGTATTAAGTGTTAACAATAATTTGCCAATAACTCCAATAGACGTAAGTTTATTTATGTTAAAGATGATTTATAAAACAAAATTTTTGGACATGGTTCATTTCATAAAATATCAAGACTTTTCACAACATTTTACACTGCATGTAAAGTCTCTGTGGTTCGGTTGTATTCCGAGAACCTACTCCGCCTGCGGCAGCCTGCAAGATTTATGATTCACAGCCCAAAATGAAATATAAAATGATTAGTTGTTGTCGAAGTTGGAGAATTAGAATACAAAATCGTTGCCAACCCATGAGTCACGCAGATCACACCAAATTCTTCAGTTTCGTGCGATTATTTTCTTTAAAGCAAATCACATGAAAATAAACTACTGAATTTTAGTCATATCTGACTATTTGGTTATCCTTTTCTTCATTTGAATGTATCGAAGGTATAAATTAGTCATAAGTTACGGTTTTTTTCGAGGTTAACGACCATTTTAATGTGATATATCATCTTATTAAGGTATTTGAAACTCATTGTTGGCTATACTTGTTACCAATAGACTCTTTTGAAAAGTTAAAAACGATTCATATGTACATAACTTAATTAGCTTCAATACTTCTAAGTAATTAATAAACTTTTTTTTTATGTGATTTGCTTCTTTAAAAAAAAAAAAAAAAACATATTGTACATTGCGTGACAATTATTGTTTAATTTAGTAATTTCAACTTATAAGTATGGTGTCATGATTAATAGAATAGAACTTTGAATACACAAGTAGTTTAATAATCTTTTCACAAATTAAACCCTTCAATCAAAACTTTGTTGGTGGGTATTCACATCCCCCCCATTTGTCTATTTCTCTAGTAGTTTGAAATAAATATATCTGATTAAAACTTAAAGATTATATACTGAATAATTTAGAAAGAAAAGTTAAAATACCGAAGAGACGAGGTCCCAACGCACGGTGGTATTGTTTAAAGTAATTATGGAATGTATAGTACGTGCTATTGCACTTCTATCTGTACTGTCGTTTTGGCTCTAACCCACTTTGATTCTCATAACAATTAACACACCCACCTTTATGACTAAGTTTGTTTGTTGGTACATGCCTTTTTTTTAATAATAAGAAGCTATTAAATTTTAGCTACTTTTTGATTTTGATGCATCGTGATTTGATTAGTTACGTGACATGTAATTTAGCACCGAAAATCTCAACCATGCAGTTGAGCAAGTTTGAGTTTGACTGATTTTGATATCTATATGCTAACATAAAGAGTGAGAAAACAAGCATGTTCATTTACGACTTCAATCTGACTAGTGACTACAAATGCTTGTCTCTAAAACAGTAAACGGGAAACGGCGTGCCTGACCGTTTCTGGCCTTTTCTCTAGCCATATATAAAATGTGTATTCAGTGATGTTTGAACCTAGATTTCTGGGGATAACAGTAATTAAGGTTAGCGGTGGTTATTTTGAACTCTAGTGTCTTATCCTTCTTTTAATTTGCTTGATTAACTGGGGTCGGATGCCTTCTCTTTGTATTGTCTTTGGTGATTCTATAAAATTGTTGCCTTTCTAAAAAAAGAGTTAGCTGTGGTTAAAGTAAAAGTTTGTTGAATATTATACAACAAAATCTAATCATCTATAGGTAAATGAATTAGATTGGCCTAAAGTGTCGTAACATGTCAAAAATGGTTTATTTGGTGACAAAGTGACACGCATAATATTGTTCCCGTATAAATGATTATAACTTAAAGACTAAGTTAAACTACTTATCATGCAAATAAATATAAAATTAAAATCTTTTTAATACAAGAATACTTAAAACAATTTAAACAAAATAACACAACAAAGTTTTCGCCGTTTGAAAGGATTATTTGCGGAATAACAATCACAGTTAAATATCA
Source organism: Artemisia annua (assembly GCA_014162995.1). NCBI lineage: Eukaryota > Viridiplantae > Streptophyta > Magnoliopsida > Asterales > Asteraceae > Artemisia > Artemisia annua. Next base: position 6,143 of record LBNU01010967.1, on the reverse strand, counting down.
ATTGAGGTGGTCTCTTCTCTAACTTAAACACAAACCTTAGTTATGGTTTAAAAATAACTTATTCGTACTCGCTGAATGTTCAACGACCTAAGTTCTATTCGATGAGTAAATGTTCTTGAATGTGTATCACATTAATTGCAAGAGAATTAGGGTTTACTTCGGCTTTCTACTTTACACATGTTGGGCATTTAATGGGTGAATGAGATTTCATTAAATGTTGTCATACTAGATAATGAGATAATGTTTGCTTTAGAGAAATGATTGACATTGTTGTTTTTTTTACAAACTCTGAAAGGTGTGATTTCCCAAATAGAATTGTTTTATCCCGTTTTGCAAAAAGTAGATTTAAACGTTTTTGACCTTTTAGATACTTGAGATTCTTTACTCAATATCTTCAAATGAGGAGATCAAACATCGTCGAGTGAGACAATGCCATCTTCACTGGACTGAACTTCTTCTTTGAATGTCATGCTTAACAGGCTGAACCGCATTAGCGCTAAAGTGAAGACTTCTTTGTCTTCACACTTCAAGAACTTAATTAGAAGGAGTTGCGATAAACTTATCTTCAACGACTGGTTATATGCTATTTTATGTTCAGATTTAGAGATCAGTGGACGTTGAATTGTCCTGACTAAGGTCTATTCGAGTTGACTAATTAACATTTCTCCAACCGGCTTATTGAAATTTACAATAACCTATTTTTTCCATGTAATAAAAATTCATATTCCAAAGGTAGGCGAACTTTCGACTTGTTTCACACTTATTTCTTGTTCAGATAAGTCTTTCCTATTCACTAATTTGCATCAATAAAAACAAAAATATATATATGTTTTGAACCCGTACCAGGCCACTCTATTTGGATATACAACAACTTGGAATCTTTTCAAAAGAAAACATTTTTGGATCTATAGATGCATCATCCTATAGCTACTTAAAATTTGCACACACATGTTATGTCTCATAAAGAATATAGTGTGCATAATAAATAAGTTGAAATTCCTTTGTCACATTATATAATTAGTGAATGGAAGCTTTCATCAGTCATTAGACCAATCAGGTGAGCTGTGTTTATATAGTATTTGCTTATCAGATACATTTCATGTAGTCATGCATATACATAAATTGCACATTAAAGAAATTTTATTTCATAAAATTTCGTCATGTTTAATTGTAGGTTGGGGACACGTACCCCTTTTTAAGACTAATTTTCATTTGCTCGGTTATTAATTAATATAAAACAAAGTATATGATTGGCTGCTTCAATACTTCCAAATTTCTTTTACGTGTGTTTGTCATGTATAATACATATAAAACGATACACACACGCATGTTACTGTGATTTTTGATCGATCAAAATATTTGTGTAGATTTGGTCTTTAATTAAAATTATCTACATCAAGATTCAAGGGGTTTATGTTTATCTACAAAGTAATAACATGTGGCAGCCTCTTATTTTGTGATCTGAATCTTGGTGTTTTTATAAAGGTTGATTTTGCTAAATTAAAGCGTTTTTATAACTACTGAAAAAAAAATGTTTACATTTAAATAAGGTGATGTCTTAAATTTACATGTTAAAAGTAGCAGGCTGAAACATAATGTTGATCCATCAAATGAGGTTAACTGTACTTGACTATGACTCTAATCTACGATGGACATTATAATGTAATATACCAATATTGCTAAAATAATAGAACAATTTTAAATATTCTAGCAACCAACAATCCAACATTGCTAGTCCAATGAAAAACGAATAAACTTTGCTTATATGTGAATGAGGAATGCAATTGTATATAACTTAGAGATATTTTGTTCATTTGGGTTTCGAAGATGTAGAAATGTAAAATAGTATCGTCGCTAGTGTCGCTTTNAAAGTGTCGTCGCTAGTGTCGCTTTGGGGTTGTCTAACAAATACTTTCACTATACGTTGTCGATTTTGTGTTTTAAAGTTTTCGATGATTATTTCTCAACACATAAAGTTACAACAAACTTTGGGAACTCTAGGAGAATTCTGTTGCTATAGGTGCTACATTGACAACTCCAAGTCTCCAACGACGTCCAACACAATCATTACAATGGTAAAGTTTTCATGGACATGTGTATTGATTTACTTTACTAATATGTAAAGATGTATGAAAAAGTAAAGTTTTCATAGAATATAGTGGCCAAAGCATAGAAAGTTAACAAAGTTATGTTTTTGTTGGCTAAAATCAAGTAAATAAAAACTTTATGCACAAGCCATTCCTTTTCCCCCCTACACTACTCTTTCTTTATTTTAATATGAGGTATGCTAGACCCACAAAGAAACTCCCACAAAAACATCCACAAACTGACGTGTCAGCGTTTTATTGGTTTACTGTGTAACAGTTTCTCTCTCCTCTCTCTTATTGAACCAATCAGTCTCTGCCCACATCAGTTTGTGGATTCTTTTTGTGAGACTTTCTTTGTGGCCCTAGCATTTCTCTTTTAATATTGGGTTTTATAGATGAGATAAGGTGCAGCAAAGTAACAATATAAATTACAAAAAACTTTAAGTAATTGAATGTGCAGTGTTAGCCAATTGCATGTATACCAACTATAAAATGTTTCTGTAACTCACATTTTGGTATTCACAGCACATCAATCATTTCTCCTTTTTAAGAGTATTTCATGCCTACTTACATTATCAAAGGGAGTTTAAGAGGAAATGATCCAATTTTACTATTTGTTTTTTAGACATAATTCATATATGAGAAAAACTATTTATTCTCCTATTCATATATAAAGAAAACTAAACTTAAGAAAAAAGCAGATGATTAGTTTATGGTTAGTAAAATGTCTCGCCTAGGATTGTCGGCATTATACCGTGTACCTCCATTTTGGAAAAGGGAAAAAAAGATTCCCTATTGCTTTATACTAATTCACGTAGTCTCATCTAGATACATACATACAAACAATAGAAATGTAAAAATTGAAACTTGTTGATGTGCGTGTGTGTTATATATTTCAAGGTTGCAAAAATCGTGAATCGGTAGCCAGGCGGTCGACCCCCTGTAGCTTGTAATCGGTCTAGGCGGGATTAATCGGTTTGGCATTTTTGACAAGTTTTTTGTATTTCCGGAAAATTTTAGGTATTACTGGCAAGATTTTTCTTAAAAAATATCTTGAAATAGATATAAACAACAAGTATAACTTATTAAACCATTTTACTGTGAGTTTTGGGAATTTCTAGCAAGGTTTGAAGGTTTTGGACAAGCTTGACCACCGTTGACCGTCATTAACCGTCGTTGACCACGGTTGACCGAGTTGTTTGACCGATTTACACAAATCGGCAAGGTTGGTGACCTTGTAGCACCTAATCGGCGATTAATCGGCCTTGTAGGCCTTGTTTTGCAACACTGATATATTTACATTCATTATTTCATTCTATTACGGGTCTTTGGATATTAAAAAATCTGCCAAATGATCCACAAACTTCTCAATCTCCATACATTATGTATCTATGTGGCTATGTGCATGCATATATACACATTACTTTCTGTAGTTTTAATAATGTAAGTCAAAATAGTTATAGTAATCTAAGCACGAATTATTATGGAGATTAACAACTCTAATCAAATTTGTTAATGAAGTAATGTATTATTCCCTCAAGAACATGGGGTGCTTAGCTGATAATGATTAATTAAGCATATCTATATGCAATCTAGTGCCAAAGTAGATGAGAATATAATAGGACGTGTCGTCATCAGAAAGCTATACAGTTGTGTCTTTACAAACCATCAATCCATTGGCCGCTCCAACTTATTCATTTTAAAAGAAAGCCGTGCATTTGCGGACAAATCAGATAATACTAATTAGGTTGGGCGTAGTGCAAGGTACCATCACGCATGAGGTACCTTTGGTCACGCGCTGGCTGCGTTACAGCCCCCTCTCACGTGTGACGGGTGATTTTGGTGTTGATTTTGTCACCGCAGTGGCTTCTAATTGTGTGTGTTTGTGAGTATTGTTTGTGCGTTTTTTTATTTATATATCTAAATAAATCTTACGTATAAATAAACGATGTAGGAGGGTTAGGGAGTGTATGTGATGAGTGACTAAGAGTGAAGTGAGATTATGTGGCGATGATGTGTTAGTGAGTGAGGAGTACACTCAATCTTATGGACGGATAGGTATCATGTAACATCAATAGTTATATAATCCAAGTTTTGCACAACTCCGTCGTTGAACGATCATGCATGTTGTATGTTGCTGAAAGTAAAAAAAATAATAATAGTGTTGTGTGTGAGCATATCGTGGGGTTATATTTTATGTTTAAGTAGTGTATGTTTGGTAATGATGTTGGTGGAGTAAAATGCTGATATGACGTTGAGTTGACGGTAGTGAATGCGGTAACCATTACACCCAGTTTTATATTTTGGTTTGGTGTGATAATTCATATAAAAATTGGCAGAATTAGTAAACGTTGGTGACATTTCAGACAGTATTCAACTATTCAAGTTAACTGGGTATTAGTATTTAAGCGTCGGTTGAAACAACTTTGGTTAGCTCATCGATGTTTCCGATACCTTTTCTCATGTTCATTATGTTTTTATCTGGATTACATACTTGCAGTTTCTTGCCAGAGGTTTATCTTATTATCAACAAATATTTTGTTGATTATAAAAACTTGGCGATACAAATGATGTATTTGCTTGTTTTATCATTCATAGATAGCTACTGTACTATCTTGATTAATCAACATACGTCATTAAGTTAATATTATTTGAGCAATACAACTTATTAAGCGATGTTTGTGGTACAATTGAGTTAGAGCTTTCATTTTAAGCAAACTTACACACACAACTACAATATGTACATTGTGAAATAACCAATACGATTTCATTTTCGTCCTTTGCAAGAGTCGAGCATGTAAGTTTTTGGTGTGTACCTCTCACTAAGACCATTGGATATAATCTCTTGATTGACTTAAGTTGGGGTGTAATGGTCATCTTTCCACCACCTCTACCTCAGCGCCACATCCGATTTCTAGCAAACCATCTAACCCACCACCAATAACTGGGTATTAGTATTTAAGCATCGGTTGAAACAACTTTGGTTAGCTCATCGATGTTTCCAATAACTTTTCTCATGTTCATTATCTGGATTATATACTTGTAGTTTCTTGCTAGAGGTTTATCTTATTAACAATAAATATTTTGTTGATTATAAAAACTTAGCGATACAACTGATGTATTTGCTTGTTTTATCGTTCATAGATAGCTATTGTACTATCTTGATCAATCAACATCTGTTATTGAGTTAATATTATTTGAGCAATACAACTAATTAAGCGATGTTTGCGGTACAATTGAGTTAGAGCTTTCGTTTTAAGCAAACTTACACACACAACTACAATATTGTGACAACCGTGATTTTAGCATATTAGTTTGACTAATAGTCTCGATCAATTTGATTTTGTTGGTGTGAATTAAGTGTTTATGTGGGGTATATGTGTGAGATAAGTATTATATATGTGTGATAAGTAAGAATGTTGGCACTAAATCCCTTTGCGTGGTGTTATTGTGATGAGTTGAGTAATGTTGGTGTTGGGATAATTTCATTTTGAACCCCTTTGTGGTGTGGAAGTGAGTTGTGTAGTTTTGGTGTTTTGCGATTTTGTGTAATGAGTTTTCGTTCAAGTAATCGAGCGTTAGTGAGTTACGAGAAGGTTGTTTTCATGGGATATGTTTATAGAGTATGTGAAATTCTATTTTTGGAAACTTTATTTTGAAAATGATTATTTTCTGGATTGCCGTAAAATTAAGGTTTATCACGAAAGACGTTAGGTTTCGTTATGGGAATACATAAAATATGAAAAGTATGAGGTTTTGAGTATAATAATTTAATTTAATAAAAAAAATATATACTATAGGGGGTGTTCGGCCGATTGGGGTAAAACAAGGAAAAGGGAAACCAAATTTGAGCCCAATTACAATTCTAACTTAAGGTAATTATCCACTAAATAATATAAATACAAAATCAAAACTCCCTACCCTATTTTTTTGAGAATAACGATCGGCCAAGGAGAGAAGAAGGAGAAAAAAATTAGGGTTTTGCTTTTGAAGCTAAAAATCAAGTTCAAGGTATACTTTTGATACTAGTTTTCATGTAATTAATTAGTTATTATT
>LBNU01010965.1:0-10333 GCA_014162995.1 Artemisia annua | reverse complement strand
AGACCTAAATAAAAATAAAAATTCAACCAACTTGATGCCGGTGGTTTGCCAACCTTGCAAGGGTTTTACTCACAAGGGATCCTTGAGGAAGCCTTTGCAATCCCCCCCACCAGAGTTAGTGTACTGATCCGATGTAGTATAGTGTGTGGCAAGTACCAGGACTTGATCGTTCTACTTGGGGAAAGTGTTTTCGTTTAGATTTTAAGCTACTCTAATAGCGTTCTTAGGGTGATGGATGATCTTTTGTATTTTTATGTTTATGGAGCAAGTAAAATTCTCGTATTGGAAGAGTGGCGGAATTAGTTGCCTTTTGTCAACTTTAACCCAAAATAACTACAATTGAAGAAAAATAAAATGACAATAAAATAAAAGGTTGTTGGAAACTATATGGAGAAGGGGGGTAAAGTTGTGTTCTAATTAGATTTCCTTACTCCTAGCTATTCTTTACCGGTTGATTAGTTTGTTACAATTGTGTGGATGACGCGTTGGTATTCCTTAATACCATTCGGGTTTGGCGGCAGCCCACGTCTTCCCCCAACTCTATAAGACTCATACTTTCATCCTATGGCGACACGTCTTTAGTATCCAACCATGAAATCACTAAATTTATCACTTATGCATTAAATACAACAATTAATCGTAGCTGCCCACATCCGATTCATGTTCTTAAGACGTTTCAAGCATGTTACCAATTGAAGCTTAACCCGTTTTCTCAAGTCTAAATTGGAAAATCACCCCCACAAAACCAATTAATAGCCAACCATCAACAATAATCAATAGCTAGGGTTTCAATTACATCTAAGCAACACAAGAAAAACCTAGCCTAGCATGTTAAATGTAAAGACAAGCATAAGATAAAATCAAACAACACATAGACATATTGAATGGCATTAATGGAAGACTTATTTTTATTAAGCATGGATGAAACAAGGGTGAAAAAAACCCCTGAAAATATAGTAAAATTTGGCCTAGGCGTTTATCCTAAATTCCCAAAAGTTTCACACTACCATGGAATGAAAATTTAAAAACATATATGAAGATTTTACAATCGGACGGCGTCACGTTATAGATTGTGACGTCTCACCTCCGCCGCCAAAACTGTTCTCGGCATTGCTCAAGATCCACTTTAACGGCCGCTCCCCCTTCTATTTTGTCCTGGCGCGTCTCTCTTTTAGCATATAACGTGATGGAACCCTAGGCGTCACAAAGCCGTGACGCCATCCGTGCTTAAATCATTCCCCCACAACTTGCCTGGGGCATCTCGTCTAATTTCATATCCACCTCTTTGCTCACAAGCGTGACGCCGCACCTCGTAAAGAGGTGCGCCGTCAGGCTACAATTTCCAGCTGATTTTTGGGACTTTGTCGTTTTTCTTCACTTTTATGCCTCCCAAAAACGTCCAAAATGTTCCCTTTTCCCAGATTTTCCTAAAAGACAAAAGGAATGGATTTAAGGTAATATTTTGACAAATAATTTACGGATTAGGGGCTTAAATGACCCCCTAAAAGCGATTACACTTTTTCGGGCCTCATCATAATAACATACAAGGATCAAGATCTTTTAGATTTCACATAAGTTTTCGAATCTATATTTCCAATTAAGGCAAAACCCATCACTGTTCAAATAGTGGCTGGTCTTTGCATAGATTGCCCCCTTTCTAAATATTTTTTCGCTTCCATAATTGATTCAAGTTTTTAAAATGCCAATTATATTTTAAAAACTTGTTTGACATGGCTCCTGATACCAATTGTGTAAAACTAGGAAGGGGGTTGGGGAATAGTTTTACCGGGCTTTTTAATTTTATAAAAACTTTGTTTCAAAATTGTTGATTCGAGTTTATTTGAAATCTACTCTTACACAATAGTATATATGTATGTATATATGAAATGGATAACAAAACAGGTAATATGAAATGTAAGAGATTGAAAGATCGAACCACGAGACAAAAGATTTATAGTGGTTCGGCTACGAAGCACCTCTTCGCCCTACTCCACTCCCCGAGCACCTAACTCGAGAGTTTTCTTCACTATGTCAACAAGCTCCCTTATGGCGGAGAAAACCTTACACACCACAACACAACTTCTTCACCACAAGTTCACAACTTCTACACACCTAAGCACTACTTAATCACACCACTTCTTCTTCACACCTATACTACTTACACACCACAACCTCTTAAAAACTTCTCTACCTACACACCTTACTAGCCTAATTCCTTATGCTTACACCTATCTAACTAATATTCACAACTTATACACAAATGGATGAATAATATAAAAATGATGATGCACTGATCGCGGCAGAATAAGCGGTGAAGCTTTTAACCACGGATCGTTGTCCCAACGAGGGTTGAACTGATCTCGTCACTCAAGATCGTGAGCTATGTGAGATGAATGGGTTTGAAAGACGATTTGGTTTAATTACACTACAACGACAATTAAAATGCAATTAAAGTAAAGGAAAGCGATAAAGCGACACAAAATAAGTAAGCAAGTAAAGAAACATGTAATAAAGTGGCTAAAACAAAACAAGTATTAAAGTGCGATAAGTAATGAAAGCGGTAAATGAATTTTTAAAAACAATATGTTTGCCAAGCGACTCGAATAAGTTCACTAAATATGAGCTAAAGGTTTGGGACGGATTATTTTCCTTTCTCGAGATTAGTTGTCAATTAATCTTTTGAAGAGATAATAACTATAGACGAGTGATTTAATCGTTCTCAGGCTTTTGTTCTTCGAATAATAAAATCACAAGTCTAAATAATCTTAACGATTATTAATCACAAACGTTTAATGTCCACAATTAGCTCGCAAACTCGAATCACTAAGCAAACACGATTAAAACTACTCAAGACTCATTTTGAATGAAATAAAGCGACAACAAAATTAAACGTGAGCTTAGAAAATAAAATGTTTTTGGTTTTTAAGATTTAAAAGACGAAAAGTAATATTAACTAAACCATAAAAGAAAATTTAAAGACTGAGTGACATTAAAGCATAAAAGAGAAGTTTAAGACTTAGTAAAATTAAACGTAAATAAAGTTTAACTCTAAAAATGAAAAGACATGGGACTTAAGAAAACTTTACTTAATAGATTTAAGAAAATTTCGGCAGAGTTTCCCCTTAGCATAAAGCGTAAGAAACCTCACTCGATAAGACGATGAGGTGAAACTCGTGCCTAACTCGGCAAAAAGAAACAGAACTCGAAAAGCACTAAGGTTGCTATTGTAAAAAAATGGAACTCACCAAAGTTTAAAAACAACTAGTACTTGCAACAATTAAGAACTGAAATAACTAACTTAAGATTTGAAACTTGCAAAAAGAAAAGAGCAAAACTTGCAAAGTGAAAGATTGATACTCGCTTAAATTGGCACCATATTCGCTACAATAATTAGCAGCTTACTCACCAAAAGAAAGTTCAACTCTAGCTTGACATATTTGACCAAACATGCAAAGTTAAGTTTCATATTCGCTGTTTCATGTTTACCATACTCGCAGATTGAATTTGAAACTCGCACATGAAAATATTCATACTCGCAAAATGTGGTGTCCCATACTCGCAACTTTTAAAACATACTCGCTACTTTTTTTTTAAAAAAACATTACTCGCAATATTAATTTGATACTCGCAAAATGCTAACCCCATACTCGCAAAATTTAGACACCATACTCGCAAAAACAGTTTTTCATACTCGCAAAAATTAAGTTTTCATACTCGCAAAAACTCTAAACAAAACTCGCAAATCCCTTATTTTTCAAAAACTAAATTCGTAAATTTCATAAAAGAGATTCTAGGAACGATTCTAACATTAATCAAATGATCAAAACACTAAAACTAATAAAAACTTTTGAAGGAGAACTCGTTTAGATGAACAAATAAGCTTATATAAGCTCGCGACTCAAACCAAGCCCTAACTCTTATTTTTCATTCCATACGACCCATAAAACCATGCAAAGTTGACAAGATTTAATAAAAACTCATATAAAAGATTAAAAATAACAAGATTAAATTCAAAACATGTAAAGATTAAAAAGTAATCTAGAGAGAGAGTAGAGAGAGAAAGTAAAATAAAAGCTTGTATTAAAAACACACTTACACTAATCCTACTCCTACTCCTAAAACTAGCCAACCTTCAAAATGAGGTGGTGATCTCTAATTATAGGCCAAGAGCTTGTACAAGTTTGACAATGTTGCATGTTTAGCCCTTGAACCTTTACAACTCATGAAAAGATCACTAAAACTATGTTACAAACTATCAAACGTTCTTAAACATTAAACGTAACACTTGGTAACTTGAGGACTTGAGTTGACTCGTATTTCAAAGGTCTTCAAAGATGTAAATACGATTACTTGCTCGAATTTGGAAAGCTTCTTTTATTAAGTCTCTTGCAACTTCGACTAAACGTTTCTTTCATCTTTTTGAGCTTTTAAGAAATAACTTTGTCGACTTGGGCTTTTCTTAAGTAGATTTCATCGTTAACTCGGCTTCTTGACACTTTTCCACATCTCGTGCTTGTTTTAGGCTTTTAGGTTGATTTAGATGTCATTTATGCAATATCCATTCCTGCACAGTCACAAACACAAAAACACGATATCTTTGGCGTTTAACGTTAGTTTTTGGTCTTTATAACACTTAAACTAAGGTCAAAAATATGTGTAAAATAGCACATATCAGAACTCAATGAACTCAAGCCCCAATTTCGAGAAATGGCAGGAAGTCCTTAGAGCCAATGTCATTAGCACTCTAGAAACCGGGATCATATCAATGTTTGCCCTTGCTACATGATATACTCCTGTCCGTTAGGCAACCCTTCAACCTTGCCTACTACATGGCCAAGAGAATGCCGACATTCCTGGCAAGCACAACGGCTATATGCCGTATGGAATGCTCTTGACCCGTCTCTTTAGCGTTCATCTCCCCCCATTCCTCCAACTCCTAGAGGTCTTCGCCTAGACTACTCTCTCATCCCCACACACATTTGTCCCACTTAGTGATAAGAGAGTCTACAAAACCAAGGCAAACTCCCTCATCCTCCTACCTCATCATCATCATCTTCAATGAGTGAAGATGAGACTTTGCCCAACTCTAGGCTTCCACCTCTAGAATACTTTCACAACTTCCAACTATCCTAATGAGTCGGCGGAGTTCAAGCAAACGAAGGGGATGTTCAAGAACATCGGGAGGTTCCTTGGCAAGCTCAAGAAGAAGATTGACCCGTCAATGAGAGCGGGTGTTGGGATGTTTGGCACTAGGTGCTATTTGAACAATTTAGTCATTTGAACAATGTGTGTTATGTTTTTATGTGTTGGTAGATATTGGTACAATTTGGAACATGTATGAACTAACTTTGATGCAGGATGACAACATTTGGCATGTTGTCAATTTTCAGTTTATGAAAAATTTCACTAAGTATAATGAAATTCGCTAGCCTCGGTCAAAGTCCACCGTATGCGTGTTACATGTCTAATTTTTGCATTTCCTAACCAGATATGAATTATATTTCACTTTTAAGAGTTTTCGGAAAATTTGAAAATCGTCTTGCGGGTCAAAATTAGTGGACTGCCACTATTTTAAGGGTCTGCGGAACTGGCGGCACCCTCAGAAGGGTTCCGCCAGTGTAAATTCTGGGCAACCCAGAAATGGCCAACGGATAAACCGTTATCACATGATCATCTACAAACGATACCTAAGTTAGCTATCCGCCATACGTACAAAACTATACCGGGAACAATGTAGCGGGAATCCTAACCTAACACAATAAACTACATAAACACATAATAATCCATGAAACTATCCAAACAATTAGTCCATAACCCCAAAACAAATTAAATCGACCCAAACAACCCATACGCACTTCCTGAGTCCCCCACTCCCCTCACCAGCCCCACTCCCCCACTAGCCCCACTCCCATCCTGGAAATCTCTAGACTCAACCTTCTGAAGCCCTTGGGATCCCGACGTCGTCGCCTGACTCGCAAGCTCCTCGGGGAAACCCGACTGTTTCTTAGCCCCACCCAAAATCACAACTAATCGTCTCGGCTTGTTTCTGAACAAATCTCGTGAGCGAGGACGAGGAGGCTTGATCACGAGCTCGTGAGGCGCTGAGGTCGTCTGACGACCACCGCTGGGTAAGACGACTATGCCAGGAATGGACCTCGCTGTTGCCACGATCACGTGCGCATAATGTAAAGATCAGGCATGGTCGTTCCCCGGAGGTGCTCTCCGTCCTCATCCGTAATCATTTTCTGTTAAGTTACAAAAAAGCAAGAAAAGTAATATATATCGTGATTTTATTATTGCATTAAAATGGTGAGTTTTTGGAAAATAATTATACTTACATTCATAGCCTCGGACTGGAGACTCAAAGGACGCCATCTCTCGTATGGTTGTGCATGTAAGCTCGATCAATCTCTACCATCCACGGAGTCGGTGGGGGTCCTCAACTGTTTAATAATAAATCAATAGTGACTCACCAAACACTTATATAAAATAAAAAATGATTAAAAAGTGTCTTACGAAGTTATCACGAATAACAGCTAACGAATGCGACCCATGAAGGCTAGCACTCGTTATCGCGAGCCGGTTCTGCCTGTTGGTCGCCGCTCTCTTCAAACTTCGGTTTTTGACCAGTTGTCCACATGCTTATTATATATAATATAAAATTTATATAATGAATATTATTTATTATTATTATTATTAATTATATTATTATTTTATTATTTATAATTATTATTATATTATATATTATTATTTATATTATATTATTATTATTATAACCTCATTTTATTCAAATATAAAATATAATATAATAATAATAATAATAATAATAATATAATAATATATAATAATAATAATAATAATATATATAATAATATAATAATAATAAATATAATAATAATAATAATAAAATAATAAATAATATAAAGTTTGGATCCAGAAATTTACATATTTTGCCCACTCATCATCCGTCATGTTCTCCGGACGCTTCTCCTTGATCTCGTTCAGTTTCTCACCCCACTTGCTCACTAAAATTCTTCTTTTTTGTATTTTACCTATTGTCGTCATATGCTTTTTGGAGGTTAAGCTTCGATACTGTCGACAATAATCCTCTCCATTAGGACGCGGCAAGGTGCTTCGCCAAAGAATAAAAGAAATGCTGCAATAAAATATAATTAAAATAAATATTCAAATTTAAATAAACATCAAATTTAATAATAACAACTTAAATTCAATAAACCAATAGATTAAAAAAAAAAGATAATATAAATTTACATGCAAAGCTGGTTTGCCGATGTGGGAAACTTCGCTTCAGGGGAACATTCTCCGGAATTGAAATGCATGGGAATTGAAATGTCCGTAAAACTCCCCGACCAAGTTGGGAGACCACTTAAGCGTGAGGGATGCTTCGTATATCCCTTTTCCAAGCAATGTCTTCTCCGAATGAATACTCACCGGCTTTACCATGTCAGTCCTCTCAGCACGAGCTCGTGTTCTTTGTGTACACCACGCACCACCTTCCCCACCTTTCCTAATTTTGGCGCGGGCCCTTGGGAGGTTTTGGATCTAGAGCCTAACAAGTATATCAAATTCAGTGATGATGACATAAAATATACAAGTTATCAATTTCAAATAATGAATCAAGTTAATAAAATAATCTGAGAAATTCTTACGCTGAACAGTTAGTGCCTAGCCTCCCTCGCCACAGTGGGGGTGGCTCATTGCCTTCCCATCGCGCTACACCGTGGGCTCCTAGCACAATATCTGCCATCCTGTAAAACGTTCCAAGTACAAGAAACATATAATCGTGGGAAGAACACAATATACGGCATATACACACATTCAATAAATAACAATTTATACAAAAAAATAATAAATAATTAAATAACATACACACCATTTAACCCCTCAATAAACAATTTCATTCAAAATAGTGTCATTTAACAAAATTACAATTGAAGAATCAATCAACCTCATCACTAGATTAAAAAACCTTCATTATTAGTGGTCGGCTTTTCATCTCACGATCATCGTGGTCTTCACCATCAGATGCTAAATCATGAGGAACGTGGTCATCATAAATCAATATCATTGTCGTCGTCGCGACATTTAAGTGATAATTGTTGTGTGGTGCCTCAACCTTCCGTTGGCTCAACATCGCTATTTATGGTGGTTCAATAATTCAACATGTAAACTCAGCAGAGAGTGTGACATGTGAAAAAAAAAAAAAAAAATGAGTGTTATCATGTACAACAATCCTGGTTGTCTCCCACGCGATGATACCGGGTTCCAAATCTTTCGATGATAAGAATCTTGGACCGGCTTTGAAAATTACCCAGCGTTTTACCGGAACAAGGTAAAAGACTTGTGGTTGCTGTTGTTGCAAGAATGTATGGTTCATTTTATATGGGATGATAACTTTGGACAGGGACCTTTCCAAAAATTAATCACTAAATCCTAAAATCATTTACAATAGTCTAACATAATGATTCATATAATAACAACTTTACAAATTATTTGTAGCTTATGACGTTAATTTTGTTTTTCAGCTTATAATATCAATAGATCCAATTTTCCGGCCTTTTATATATTTATTATATCATATATACTTATATAAGCCCACAAGTCTTCCAAATAAGCCGGAAAATTGAAGCTTATGATTACGAAATCAAATAAGCTTCATAAGCCCACGTATAAGCTTTAAACCAAACACCCCCTACTAGATGCCAAAAACAGCCATCGCGACAATTCACTTATAAAGTTTATTTTTAGTTTTCTAGCCTATTAGTTTCAAAATGTTACCCATTTTTATGTATTTAGTTCGGAACAGCGGGGTAAATTTATACTGCATTTTCAACCCACCTTTTAACCCATTTTTTTCAAACCAACAAATCACGACTTCAACTAGCCTATAACGCTTTATAAGCCGAAAAATACAGCTAACGCAAACCCCCTTTGTTTGGGCTGCTGTTAACCAAACGCACCCTTTTGGCAGCATAAAACAAACACCCTTGTTTTGGACAGGACATAAAAAACATAACGTGGTCCGCAGGCTGGAATCGGCTGTGTCGGCAGCTGTGGTTTCCAGTTGACTCGGCTGTGGTCTCGCTTTGGTCTTTGGCTTTTGTTTCGGCTGCGGTCTTCGGCTTTGTCTAACTGTACAAAAAATAACAAATATTGAAGTTACAACAAAAGTAACTTGATCGGTTTTTTCGATCTGTTTAGGAAAAACATCCTCAAAGAAAGGCATCATCAATACAAAAAGACATACCTACCTCTTTTCCAATGGCATATCAACAATGCCAGTACCATTTCCCTGACAATACATACTTCTACTGAACAACAATTTGCAGAATCCTCCTAGCTAACCAAAAATTACTAACACCCCAATCCCTTTGGCTCTTGCACCATTTCTTATGCAAATACAGCAATTTGACTAGCTTGTTAATCATAAAAAAGACACCAGGTTCGCATTTCATTGAAACCCTAAAATAGGAAAACTAAATATTCCCAACACAGTACTTAAACTTAAACAACCATCGTTTACCAGTTAATTTCCATCATATAACCATTGTTGGCTGTAAACATATTTTCTATTATACATATTTTTCTATAATAACGCAACCCAGTCTTTTTTCCGTAGCATTATAATACCACACAATACACCAAACAAAAAAACCTTCTTAACCCCCCTTTGTTACTTTACCTATAGTTTAGGCTCAAAGCACTAAGCATTCTTGGGGTGGGCAGGCCCTTTGTTATAATACAATTACAATTCCAACACCCTTTAGTGGTAAAAATGCAGTCCCAAATTTTTTTGACGGCGACATGTCCCAGTGCAAACATAAACACAAAAATAAATAAATAAATAAAACCCTCACTTGTGGGTCCCTAGAGAAGCTGCATTTGTTGGTCTCCGGCTCGATTCTTGGCTGGTCTTGCTTTTCGGGTTTTCTCGCTTCAACTGTACAAAAAATTTAACAAAAAAAATTAATAAAAATCAAAAAATAAAATAATTAACAAAAACATTAAACAAAATACAAACCAACAAATTAACAAATTAAATAAAAATTAGCAAAATTGAAAAAAACCCACCTCGGCCTTGAATGAATAGATGAGAAAAGAGAAAGAATCAAACATGGAGGGTTTTGAGGTAGAATAAACATTGGAGGGTTTGAGGATAGAGGCTAAACGTGCCCAGTGGTGCGAGGTGTGGGTTGCGGTGGTGGAGATGGGTGGTGCGTGAAGTGGTGGTGGTGATTGGTGGTGTAGTGTGGTGATTTTGGTGGTGTAACGCAGAAGGCAGCAAGCCAGAAGTGAGTTTTTTTTTTTTTTT